>JACEEU010000721.1:34016689-34066689 GCA_016630915.1 Callionymus lyra | reverse complement strand
GATCCGCTGCAGTTCGCCTACAGGCCAAAGATGGGGGTGGACGACGCCGTCATCTACCTGCAGCACCGGGCACTGACTCACCTGGAAGCCGCCGGTAGCACTGTGAGAGTCATGTTTTTGACTTCTCAAGTGCTTTCAACACCATCCAGCCGGCGCTGCTAAGGAAGAAGATGGAGGACGCAGGAGTTGGGACACAGCTGGCAGCATGGACGATGGACTACCTCACCAACAGGCCGCAGTATGTGAGGCTGCAGGACTGCAGGTCTGAGGTGACCATCTGCAGCACCGGGGTGCCTCAAGGGACAGTGCTGTCACCTTTCCTTTTTTCCCTCTACACGGCGGACTTTACCTATGACTCCAGCAGCTGTCACCTCCAGAAGTTTTCTGACGACTCGGCCATTGTGGGCTGCGTGTCTGGGGGGGGCGAGCTGGAGTACAGGTCAGTCATCAAGGACTTTGTTGACTGGTGTGAGAGCAACTACCTTTGCTTAAACACCGGTAAGACAAGGGAGATGGTGATTGACTTCAGGAAAAAGTCCCCACCACATCAACCGGTGAGCATCCAGGGCTCGGACATTGAGCTGGTGGACAGCTTCAAATACCTGGGTGTTCACCTCAACAATAAACTGAACTGGTCCACACACATCAACGCCGTGTACAAGAAGGGCCGAAGTCGCCTCCACCTCCTGGGGAGACTGAGGTCCTTCGGAGTGTGCAGACCACTTTTAAGGACCTTTTATGACTCCGTGGTAGCCTCTGCTATCCACTACGCTGTGGTCTGCTGGGGAGCAGGCAGCACGGACCGGGACAGGAAGAGACTGAACAGGCTGGTCACGAGGGCCGGCTCTGTCCTGGGCCGCTCGCTGGACTCGGTGGAGGAGGTGGGAGAGAGGAGGACACTCTCCAGACTCTCCTCCATCAGGGACAACACTCTCCACCCACTGCACCTGACCGTGGAGGAGCAGCTCCTTCAGTGGCTCAGGCCCCCCAGTGTAGGACGGAGCGTTATAGAAGGTCCTTCATCCCAACTGGTGTCAGGATATTTAACTCTCTACTTTAAATATCCTGATGCTAATCCGTAGTGCGTTTTTCTTCTCGTGTGCTTTTTATTTTATTTTTTTCCGTTTTTTATTTCTATTTTATTTTATTTTTATTCTATTTTATTTTGTTAATAGTGTCAAATTTCTAATTTTGTAAATTTGTATATTCTTAAGATTGTTTTATTTTGTATTATCTCTTTTATTATTTCTTTTTTCCTTGCACTTTATTTTTTTCAACTGCGCTGTTGTGAAAGTGTGTTTCCCCTCTGGATGAATAAAGCTTTTCTATTCTATTCTATTCTATGTGACTGTAGGTCTGGACCAGTTATATGTGACTGTAGGTCTGGACCAGTAATATGTGACAGTAGGTCTGGACCAGTAATATGTGACTGTAGGTCTGGACCAGTAATATGTGACTGTAGGTCTGGACCAGTAATATGTGACTGTAGGTCTGGACCAGTAATATGTGACTGTAGGTCTGGACCAGTAATATGTGACTGTAGGTCTTGGTTTGACCAGTAATATGTGACTGTAGGTCTGGACCAGTTATATGTGACTGTAGGTCTGGACCAGTTATATGTGACTGTAGGTCTGGACCAGTAATATGTGACTGTAGGTCTGGACCAGTAATATGTGACAGTAGGTCTGGACCAGTAATATGTGACTGTAGGTCTGGACCAGTAATATGTGACTGTAGGTCTGGACCAGTTATATGTGACTGTAGGTCTGGACCAGTAATATGTGACTGTAGGTCTGGACCAGTTATATGTGACTGTAGGTCTGGACCAGTAATATGTGACTGTAGGTCTGGACCAGTAATATGTGACTGTAGGTCTGGACCAGTAATATGTGACTGTAGGTCTGGACCAGTTATATGTGACTGTAGGTCTGGACCAGTTATATGTGACTGTAGGTCTGGACCAGTAATATGTGACAGTAGGTCTGGACCAGTTATATGTGACTGTAGGTCTGGACCAGTAATATGTGACTGTAGGTCTGGACCAGTAATATGTGACAGTAGGTCTGGACCAGTAATATGTGACTGTAGGTCTGGACCAGTAATATGTGACAGTAGGTCTGGACCAGTAATATGTGACTGTAGGTCTGGACCAGTAATATGTGACAGTAGGTCTGGACCAGTAATATGTGACAGTAGGTCTGGACCAGTAATATGTGACAGTAGGTCTGGACCAGTAATATGTGACAGTAGGTCTGGACCAGTAATATATAATAACAAAAGTAACAAAACCATATTTGTTGAAATATTGATGTTTTCATAGAATTAAATTATTTTACTCAATCATTTCTAGAATGAATAGAAAGAAGTGTGTGTTAGCATGTGTTAGTGTGTGTTAGTTAGTGTGTTAGCCTTAGTTTGCATGTGATAGCATGTGTTAGCATGTGTTTGTTAGTGTGTGTTAGCATGTGTTAGTGTTTGTTTATATGTGTTAGTGTGTGTTATTATGTGTTAGATGTTGTTATGTTAATGTGTTAAAGTTAATAAAGTTTTATCTTACCTTTAGTGTGTGTTTGTTAGTGTGTGTTAGCCTTAGTTTGCATGTGATAGCATTTGTTAGTGTGTGTTAGCCTTTGTTTGCATGTGATAGCATGTGTTTGTTAGTGTGTGAATAAGCATGTGTTAGTGTATGTTTGTTAGTGTGTGTAAGCCTTAGCTTGCATGTGATAGCATGTGATAGCATGTGTTTGTTAGTGTGTTTTAGCATTTGTTAGTGTATGTTTGTTAGTGTGTGTTAGCCTTAGTTTGATGTGTTAGCATGTGTTTGTTAGCGTGTGTTTATATGTGTGCTATATTGTGATGTATGAAGTGTTGGAGTGTTGTTTGTTTACATCAGTGTCTATGTTAGAGAGTGTGTGTGTGTGTGTGTGTTTGTGTGTGTGCCTTATTGTGTGTTAGCATATGTAAGCATGTGATAGCATGTGTGAGCACTGTGTATGAAGTGTTGGAGGAATGTTTGTGTATCTAAGTGTGTGTGTTAAGACGTATTAAATCAACGTTTGTGTTTAAATATGTTACATCAAAGCGTGACTCGTTCTCAGCCTCTTTAAACTGATGGTGTGAACTTCTCTCGGGTCGCTCGCGTTGTTTCTAATCAGGAGATAAAAGCCGTAACAACCGCGGCTAACAACGCACTCAGGAAAGATGGCGGCGTCTAATTGCCTCGAGTTATGGCGTCGGAGTCAGGAATAGCTGCTCTTGGCACTTTTATGAAGTCGCACCAGCAGCTCTTCATGCTCGTCTTTATTTCATGAGCTGTTTTTGGAGCGTCCTGCCCTTTTAGCGCGACGCTTCAATAATGGAGTCTTGACTTTCAGCCGCGAGTACGAAACCCGGAGCTCATGGTTTAGGTTCTACGTCAGGTTTGATTGATCTTCTCAACTGTGGCTCTGGAAACTCAGAGACAAACACTGGAGCCTCACATCGAGAAACTCGACCATAGAATCTAATCTCGCGGAGACTCGTCAACAGTATTTGACATGAAACAAGTTTAAAAAAATTGTAGTTTTGTTTGCTAAACATAAACTTATCCTTAATCCTTTACCAGCAGAAGAACCAGACGTAGCCCCGGGATGTTTACGAGTTCAAAGACGTGAATAAAATATTAGAAATCGCACGACTTTAAAAGAGTGCGGGCGGAAGATTTTGTCAATTCATGCGATTGAAGCAAAAACATGTGAGTCGTTTAGTGGATTCATGAGCAACAAGTAAAATCATCTTCGTCCAGACACACATCCGTCTGTCGTCTCCGATGAGATCAACATCAGACTGAGTTTGTTTCATTCAGTTGGTCCACCATGTTGTCCTGCACATCTGCTCAGATGTTTGAAGGTCCTGATCTCAACCTTCTCAAGAGGAGTAGATTTGATCTTCACCAGGATCTACTGGAACCTCAGGAATAAGAGCTTTCTTGTCATGGAGGTGACGACAGAAGACGCTTCTGCCACAATCATCTTTTGTCAAACCCTGAGTCAGCATTATTGAAACCACGATCACATGACCAAACAACACACGCCTCATTGGTCAACAACATCTCCGCGTGACTTGCAGGCGTGTTTATATATTTAAAGCAACTAATGTGTTGATTTAAGTGTTAAATATATGTTGGACCTCGATTACACTCATCAGTGTGTGTGTGTTGTTGTGATGTGTGACTCTATTGTATCATCAGTGTGTGTTTTTTTTTTGGTTGTGTGACTCATTGTATCATCAGTGTGTGTGTGTGTTGTTGTGATGTGTGACTCTATTGTATCATCAGTTTGTGTGTGTGTGTTGTTGTGATGTGTGACTCTATTGTATCGTCAGTTTGTGTGTGTGTGTGTTGTTGTGATGTGTGACTCTTATTGTATCATCAGTGTGTGTGTGTTGTTGTGATGTGTGACTCCATTGTATCATCAGTGTGTGTGTGTTGTTGTGATGTGTGACCTCTATTGTATCATCAGTGTGTGTGTGTTGTTGTGAGATGTGTGACTCTATTGCTATCAAGGGTGTTGGGCAACCCGAAGCCTTGAGGCTCCGTGTGGGTGGGGGGGGGGTTGTTGGGTGTGGTTTTTTTTGGGGGTGGTTGTGGGGGGGGTGGTGGGGGGGGGTGTGGTGAAAATGGGGGGGACCCTCTATTGTATCATCAGTGTGTGTGTGTTGTTGTGATGTGTGACCTCTATTGTATCATCAGCGTGTGTGTGTGTTGTTGTGATGTGTGACCTCTATTGTATCATCAGTGTGTGTGTGTTGTTGTGGGGGATGTGTGACCTCTATTGTATCATCAGTGTGTGTGTGTTGTTGTGGATGTGTGACTCCTATTGTATCATCATGTGATGTGAGGTTTGTACGTTTGTACATGCGATGAAAAAGGAGCCCCACCCCCCTGAAAATGATGACCTCCGCTCATCCCTAAACGACTATCATCACGGGGGGAAAGGGTGCCCACGAAGTGGTGAGGGTGGTTGTTGTGGATGTGTGACCCCATTGTATCATCAGTGTGTGTGTGTTGTTGTAGATGTGTGACCCCATTGTATCATCAGTGTGATGTGTGTTGTGTGTGAGTTTTTTGATGTGTGACCTCCCATTGTATCATCAGTAGTGTGGTGGTGTTGTTGTGGATGTGTGACCTCTATTGTACTCATCAGTGTGTGGTGGTGTTGTTGTGGATGTGTGACTCTATTGTATCATCAGTGTGTGTGTGTTGTTGTGGATGTGTGACTCCCATTGTATCATCAGTGATGATGTGTGTTGTTGTGAGATGTGTGACTCTCTATTGTATCATCAGTGTGTGTGTGTTGTTGTGGGATGTGTGACCTCTATTGTATCATCAGTGTGTGTGTGTTGTTGTGGATGTGTGACCTCTATTGTATCATCAGTGTGTTGTGTGTTGTTTGTGAGAGTGTGTGACTCTATTGTATCATCAGTGTGTGTTGTGTTGTTGTGGGGATGTGTGACTCCATTGTATCATCATGTGTGTGTGTTGTTGTGCGATGTGTGACTCTCTATTGTATCATCAGTGTGTGTGTGTGTTGTTGGAGGGGTGATGTGACCTCTATTGTATCATCAGTGTGTGTGTTTTTTTTGTGTTGTTGTGAGCGATGTGTGACTCTCCTATTGTATCATCAGTGTGTGTGTGTTGTTGTGAGTTTTTTTTTGATGTGTGACCTCTGAATTGTATCATCAGTGGTGTGTGTGTTGTTGTGGATGTGTGACTCTCATTGTATCATCAGTGTGTGTGTGTTGTTGTGATGTGTGACCTCTATTGTATCATCAGTGTGTGTGTGTGTGTTGTGATGTGTGACCTCTGGGGGAATTGTATCATCAGTGTGTGTGTGTTGTTGTGATGTGTGACCTCTATTGTATCATCAGTGATGTGTGTGTTGTTGTGAATGTGTGACCTCATTATGTATCATCAGTGTGTGTGTGGTCATCAGTGCGTTTGGTCCCCTTTCGGGGTGGATTGGAAAGGAGACTGATGATGACCTCTATTGTATCATCAGTGTGTGTGTGTTGTTGTGATGTGTGACCTCTATTGTATCATCAGTGTGTGTGTTGTTGTGGATGTGTGACTCTATTGTATCATCAGTGTGTGTGTGTTGTTGTGATGTGTGACTCTATTGTATCATCATGTGTGTGTGTTGTTGTGATGTGTGACTCTATTGTATCATCATGTGTGTTGTGTTGTGATGTGTGACTCTATTGTATCATCAGTGTGTGTGTTGTTGTGATGTGTGACTCTATTGTATCATCAGTGTGTGTGTTGTTGTGATGTGTGACCTCATTGTATAGAGATGATGTAAGAACGAGGAGATCATGGACGTGTGGACAGAAGAGGAGATGATGTAAGAACGAGGAGATCATGGACGTGTGGACAGAAGAGGAGATGATGTAAGAACGAGGAGATCATGGACGTGTGGACAGAAGAGGAGATGATGTAAGAACGAGGAGATCATGGACGTGTGGACAGAAGAGGAGATGATGTAAGAAAGAGGAGATCATGGGAGTGTGGACAGAAGAGGAGATGATGTGAAGAAAGAGGAGATTACGAGGAGATCATGGACGTGTGGACAGAAGAGGAGATGATGTAAGAACGAGGAGATCATGGACGTGTGGACAGAAGAGGAGATGATGTAAGAACGAGGAGATCATGGACGTGTGGACAGAAGAGGAGATGATGTAAGAACGAGGAGATCATGGACGTGTGGACAGAAGAGGAGATGATGTAAGAAAGAGGAGATCATGGACGTGTGGACAGAAGAGGAGATGATGTAAGAAAGAGGAGATCATGGACGTGTGGACAGAAGAGGAGATGATGTAAGAACGAGGAGATCATGGACGAGGAGATCATGGACGTGTGGACAGAAGAGGAGATGATGGAAGAACGAGGAGATCATGGACGATGTGGACAGAAGAGGAGATGATGTAAGAACGAGGAGATCATGGACGTGTGGACAGAAGAGGAGATGATGTAAGAAAGAGGAGATCATGGACGTGTGGACAGAAGAGGAGATGATGTAAGAAAGAGGAGATCATGGACGTGTGGACAGAAGAGGAGATCATGGACGAGGAGATCATGGACGTGTGGACAGAAGAGGAGATGATGGAAGAACGAGGAGATCATGGACGTGTGGACAGAAGAGGAGATGATGTAAGAACGAGGAGATCATGGACGTGTGGACAGAAGAGGAGATGATGTAAGAAAGAGGAGATCATGGACGTGTGGACAGAAGAGGAGATGATGTAAGAAAGAGGAGATCATGGACGTGTGGACAGAAGAGGAGATGATGTAAGAACGAGGAGATCATGGACGTGTGGACAGAAGAGGAGATGATATAAAGAGGAGATCATGGACTGTGGACAAAGAGGAGATGATGTAAAAAGAGGAGATCATGGACGTGTGGACAGAAGAGGAGATGATGTAAGAACGAGGAGATCATGGACGTGTGGACAGAAGAGGAGATGATGTAAGAACGAGGAGATCATGGACGTGTGGACAGAAGAGAGATGATGATGTGGACAGAAGAGGAGATGATGTAAGAAACGAGGAGATCATGGACGTGTGGACAGAAGAGGAGATGATGTAAGAAAGAGGAGATCATGGACGTGTGGACAGAAGAGGAGATGATGTAAGAACGAGGAGATCATGGACGTGTGGACAGAAGAGGAGATGATGTAAGAACGAGGAGATCATGGACGTGTGGACAGAAGAGGAGATGATGTAAGAACGAGCGAGATCATGGATGTGGACAGAAGAGGAGATGATGTAAGAAAGAGGAGATCATGGACGTGTGGACAGAAGAGGAGATGATGTAAGAAAGAGGAGATGATGTGGAAGAACGAGGAGATCATGGACGAGGAGATCATGGACGTGTGGACAGAAGAGGAGATGATGTAAGAACGAGGAGATCATGGACGTGTGGACAGAAGAGGAGATGATGGACGAGGAGGTGACTCGGTTCAATAATCTACGAGACTCGTCCATTTACGGGATATTGAGTTTTCCTCGTCAGGCCATCAGCGCTGTGTTCGCCGCTCGTTGCTGGAGATTTACGGCGTCTTCTGCTCCGACATCCATTCATTGGTGTTCAACATCTCCGGGGGTCGCGGGTTCACCTGGAGCGTCGTTAACGCCGAAGCGTTTCCACTTAATTACATCCGCGGACACGAGTCCAGATGCGAGACTTCCTGGTCGGAACGTTCCCTCATCGATCCGGACACGACTCGTCGTTCTTCTCCGAGAAAGAATGTGTTTTAAAAGATTCAAATACTTGGACTCCATCATCAAAACTGTGGATCGACGTCGAGGAAGAAACATCCTTGTGTCGCTATGCTAGTGATGCTAGCTGTTAGCGTTAGCATGTTTACTCTGCCAACACAAACAACAAGAAACAAACAAATATCTTATACTATCAATCCTGTTTTATTAGTATTAGAAGTATTTTCTTCTTCTCTTCTTCTACAACTATTACTACAAGTACTACTACTGTCACCTGAGTTGTTGATATCTAAAGTACACTTTTGTAAAGTTCTTAAATGAGATTTGAATACTTTTAAAAGATAAGAACAAATAAATAATTCAAAACAAACAAAATAAAAGAATAATAGTCTAAAAAAAGGGGGAAAAAGTAAAAAAAAAAAAGAGTAAATAGTTCAATGTTGATTAGAAACTAAACCAAATACTGTAAACCAACTAAAGGACTAGAAAGTGTATCTCAAAGATGATATTAAATAATATTAAAAAAAATAAAACCTGAGGAGAAACAAACTTCTTTTATATTTTCATTGATTAACAAAAAAAATACATTTAAGGATCAGAAATGTCTATAAAATAAAAATGTAAACATCTAAACCAGTCAAAAGTTTGAATAAAACCATGCAAATGTTTATGAAGGTTTGTAGATAAAAATATTTGTTATATTAATTATGTATCTTTTAGAAAAGAAGAAAGAACATGTTTTTGAATGAAATGAAAGCTTGTGTTCCGAGTGAGAGACGCTGAATTATTACAGTCAACGATGTTGAACTTTATCCAGAATAAACCAGTGAACGTTAATCACTTCATCACGTCAAGATCTTCTTAACGGCTCCGAACATCTGCCCTCATTCCACGTGTTGACGTGAAAGCAAACGCTTCTGCTGCCAAGTGTGACAGAGTCAGGATCATCCATGCTGGCTCCAGGTCAACGTGTCAGACACGAGGCAACGCCCGCACACAGTCAACCGGTCAACGCAAGTCGTCAACGCGCAACGTCAACGCTTCAACGCAACATTCAACGTCAACGCTAGGCAACGCTCGTCAACGAAGTCAACGCCAGCAACTCAACGCCGGTAACGCTCGTCAACGCTCGGCAACATGCAACGCTCGTCAACCAACGCAACGATCGTCAACGCCATCAACCCAGAAACATGCAACGCGGCAACGCCAGCCACGCTGCAACATGCAACGCGCTCGTCAACGCTAACGCTGCAACGATGTCAACGCTACGTCAACGCTGCCCACACGCTGGGGCCCAACGCACGCCAACGCTCAGAAACATGCAACGCTGCACGCTCGTAACGCTCGTCAACGCGCAACGGCTGACGTCAACGCCACGTCAACGCGCAGTCAACGCTCGGAAACATGCAACGCTGCAACGCCGCCAACGCTCGTCAACGCAACATGCAACGCCACGCAAGTCAACGCAACGCCCAACGCTGGCCAACGCGGCGGCAACTGCAACATGCAACGCTGCCGCAACGCTCGTCAACGCGCAACGCAACGCTCGCAACATTAACGCTCGTCAACGCTCGTCAACGCTCAGAAACATGCAACGCTCGGCAACGCTCGGCAACGCTCGTCAACGCTCGGCAACGCGTTAACGCTGGCAACAGTCAACGCAACTCGCCAACGCTCGCTAACGCTCGTCAACGCCGCTAACGCGTCAACGCCGCTAACGCCGGCAACATGCAACGTCAACGCCAACGCTCGTCAACGCTCGCAACGCTCGCCAACGCCAAAAATGCAACCTCAACGCCGCGTCAACGCTCGTCAACGCTCGTCAACGCTCGTCAACGCTCGGCAACGCTCAGCAACATGCAACGCTCGGCAACGCTCGTCAACGCTCGGCAACATGCAACGCTCGTTAACGCTCGTCAACGCTCGTCAACGCTCGGCAACATGCAACGCTCGTCAACGCTCGGCAACGCTCGGCAACATGCACGTCAACGCTCGTCAACGCTCGGCAACATGCAACGCTCGGCAACGCTCGTCAACGCTCGGCAACATGCAACGCTCGTCAACGCTCGTCAACGCCTTGCAACGCTGCAACGTCAACGCTACGTCAACGCTCGTCAACGCTGGCAACGCTCAACGCCAACGCTCGGCAACTGCCAACGCAACGTCAACGCTCGGCAACATGCAACGCCACGCCCGTCAACGCCTCGGTCAACATGCAACCTCGTCAACGCTCGTCAACGCTCGGAAACATCAACGCTCGGCAACGCTCGGCAACATGCAACGCTCGCACAACCCTGCAACGCTCGGCAACGCACATGCAACGCTGGTAACGCTGGCAACGCCGGCAACGCTCGGCAACGCTCGGCAACGCCTGGCAACGCTCGGCAACATGCAACGCTCGGCAACATGCAACGCTCGTCAACGCTCGGCAACATGCAACGCTCGGCAACATGCAACGCTCGGCAACATGCAACGCTCGGCAACATGCAACGCTCGGCAACATGCAACGCTCGTCAACGCTCGGCAACATGCAACGCTCGGCAACTCTTGGCAACGCTCGGCAACATGCAACGCTCGTCAACGCTCAGCAACATGCAACGCTCGGCAACGCTCGGCAACAAGTCAACGCTCGGCAACATGCAACGCTCGTCAACGCTCGTCAACGCTCGTCAACGCTCGTCAACGCGGCGCAACATGGCTAAACGCTCGTCAACGCTGACGGCAACGCTCGGCAACGCCCACGGTAACAGTACGCTGCACCGTGCAACGCTGGCAACGCTCGCACCACACCGCTCGGCAACGCAGTCAACGCTCGTAACGCCGGCAACAAGTAACGCCTCGCCCCAACGCTCGTCAACGCTCGTCAACGCTCGTCAACGCTCGTCAACGCTCGTCAACGCTCGTCAACGCTCGTCAACGCTCGGCAACGATGGTGAATGAATGTATAATAGAAACGCTTCTTGCTAGTGTTGTTGACACAACATAGTCAAAGGTTGTGTTATTTATCTACACACTTGTGAGACACAAATGTATTGTTTTCATCTAATCACCTCTATTTCAATGAATAACAGCTGTTACTTTTCTTCTTTTGTGCTGATAAACTGAAACAAAAATGTTAACATCTCCGTCATCTTTGAACGTTAATGATTGTTTTATTAAAGTTGTTTTCTTCAAAGAAGAAGCTTTTTTTTTACTGTGGTATCGAAAAGTATCAAAAATATTTACTGGTTTTCGTATCAACTTCTGAGATGTTGCTAACAGACAGAACCCGTTATAAAGTTACTCCTTCATCAGCGTCTTATTCTGACCGAGAACCAGGGGATCAGATTCACTGGTCCTGATCTTCTTTCCTGCTGCTTCACACTTGATCATGACTCGCTCCTGAAATGTTTGATTAAACAAGTGAAGAAAAATGTCTGGATGTGTTTGACTTGAATCTCATTTAATTGATTTATTGAAGTATTTTCTCTTTTGGTTTTGTTGTTGTCGTCGTTCAACCTGAACATGAGTTTCATCCGAACCACTTGTTTTATCGTCGCTGTTGTTCTTCCGCCGCCGTGTGTTGCGACGGCGAGTAAATCAAAGAGCAACAATCCTGCTCGACGGTCCAAACACCTGGTGAGGATGGAACAGGAAAATAAACATGATTTTCCACGAGGCGAGTAAATGACCAGCAGTCAAACAGTTGCTCGTATTTCCTTTTATGTTTGTCGACGGGAGCTCCTGTTTTCCCGCGTGTCCTCGGAACAACAATCTAATGAAGTTACTCACATTTGCATAAGTGCTTTGATGCTGCATAATATTCCTGGCTTTAAAGAATAAATAGAAGCCGCGGGAGACGAGGAACGTTTCACGGGGACTCGCTGTTGCTTTCGAGGTAGAGGCTAAATTTATCCGCTTTTTTTAACAACGCAAAAGTTGCGGCTTGAAGAAGAGTTTGAAGCCACGTGAGGTCGAGGAGGCAGCGACCGGGTCAAAGAGACCCACGGATGGAGAAAGTCCTGACGATTGGAACCGGGTCCGAACGTCACAGAAACAGATGTTTGGCATCAACGTGTCGTTCTTGGTGTGAATGACTCGAGTGGAACAAATATCTTCCAACAAACAAGTCCTGCTGCCTCAGGTCACCACGAAGATCCACGTCCAACACAAACCTTGTGGCCAAAGAAAGAAGAAGGATTTCTCTGTCAAGCCAGACCTGCTCCAGAGAGTGGAATCTGCAAAGACATCGAACCATGATGTTCAATTACAAACACGCAAAATCCATTTGTGCAACAAAAAAACACCATCAAAACGCTTCTGGTACGTCAAGGAAAACATTCAAGAGTATTAATTCCAGAAGTATCAAAAAGTAAAAGTTCCCCCAAACAAACACAATCTGCAGTGAGAAGTTTTTAGATGTTCCTGCAGCTTTTGAAGTAAACTGAACCGAAACAGCTCGATACTGTCCAAAGAAACATGTTGTTCTGCGGGATGTGATCCATACCAAGTCACACGACCAGTTCACTCAACTGTTGGATTCATAAAACATGTTTGCACCGAGACACGACGATGATCCAGTAAATCGTCTTAAACTCACGTTGAAATCATCTGAAACTGAACCTGAAATCATCCTGAACGCTTTTTTTATGTGGTTCAGTTAAGAAGTCAAGAACCACTGCAGCGATCTCGTCACAGAAACACATCTTTGGAGTAGAGTTTGTTTTATGTCTTCACTAACATGGTTTTCCGTGAGTGTGTGGAGTCAATACAGTTGTTCTCATTTTAACACAATATCAAACATGTGAGACACGAGTCATGTGACTGATGAACTGATGACATCATCAGTCTCTCGCTGAACGATACAGTTGAACGTTGACATAAGACTGGAAGTCGTGGACTGACTTCAGTTGTTTATAAAAGTCTCTTCTGTGGCCTCTAAGTCTCCGTCACTCACGACATCAATGGTTCCAAACTCTCCAGTTCACCGAAGGCTGCGGGAGACGCGCGAGTTAAATAGTTCATGGTGAGAACAAAGCAGTGTTTTAGTCGCGAGTGGCAGGCAGGAGGCAAAAATAGCTGCTTTTTTATCTTCCTTTGAGGTGGAAAGAAGCGACTCTTGATGCTTTCCACCTCAAAGGACACATCTATTATTTCATACGCTCAGAGGATGTTGAATTCAACTCTGACTCGTCCACTCTGGTAACAAGAAGGTACCTGAGTTACAGTCACGGTCCTCATCTTAAAATTTAAAATCATGTCGTCAAAGATCAGCAAAATTTGTTCAAAGATCAGCAACATGTCGTCAAAGATCAGCAACTTTTGTTCAAAGATCAGCATCATGTCGTCAAAGATCGGCATCATGCCGTCAAAGATTGGCAAGATCAGCAACATGTCGTCAAAGATCAGCAACATTTGTTCAAAGATCAGCAACATGTCGCCCAAAGAGCATCAGTCCAAAGATCGGCATCATGTCGTCAAAGATCAGCAACATGTCATGTCGTCAAAAGATCAGCAACATGTCGTCAAAGATCAGCAAGAATCATGTCGTCAAAGATCAGCAACATGTCCCAAAGATCGGCATCATGTCGTCAAAGATCGGCATCATGTCGTCAAAGATCAGCAACATTTGTTCAAAGATCGGCATCATGTCGTCAAAGATCGGCATCATGTCGTCAAAGATCGGCATCATGTCGTCAAAGATCGGCATCATGTCGTCAAAGATCGGCATCATGTCGTCAAAGATCAGCAACATTTGTTCAAAGATCAGCAACATGTCGTCAAAGATCAGCAACATTTGTTCAAAGATCGGCATCATGTGTCGCCAAAGATCAGCAACATTTGGCCAAAGATCGGCATCATGTCTGTCAAAGATCGGCATCATGTCGTCAAAGATCGGCAACATTTGTTCAAAGATCGGCATCATGTCGTCAAAGATCAGCCAACATGTTCAAAGGCATCATGTCGTCAAAGATCGGCATCATTGCAAAGATCGGGCATCATGTCAAAGATCGGCATCATGTCGTCAAAGATCGGCATCATGTCGTCAAAGATCAGCAACATGTCGTCATAGATCAGCAACATTTGTTCAAAGATCGGCATCATGTCGTCAAAGATCGGCATCATGTCGTCAAAGATCGGCATCATGTCGTCAAAGATCGGCATCATGTCGTCAAAGATCAGCAACATGTCGTCAAAGATCAGCAACATTTGTTCAAAGATCAGCAACATGTCGTCAAAGATCAGCAACATTTGTTCAAAGATCGGCATCATGTCGTCAAAGATCAGCAACATTTGTTCAAAGATCGGCATCATGTCGTCAAAGATCGGCATCATGTCGTCAAAGATCGGCATCATGTCGTCAAAGATCGGCATCATGTCGTCAAAGATCGGCATCATGTCGTCAAAGATCAGCAACATGTCGTCAAAGATCAGCAACATGTCGTCAAAGATCAGCAACATTTGTTCAAAGATCGGCATCATGTCGTCAAAGATCAGCAACATTTGTTCAAAGATCGGCACATGTCAAAGAACATGTTCAAAGATCGGCAACATGTCGTCAAAGATCGGCAACATGTCGTCAAAGATCGGCATCATGTCGTCAAAGATCAGCATCATGTCGTCAAAGATCGGCATCATGTCGTCAAAGATCGGCATCATGTCGTCAAAGATCGGCATCATGTCGTCAAAGATCGGCATCATGTCGTCAAAGATCATGTCGCCAAAGATCGGCATCATGTCGTCAAAGATCAGCAACATGTCGTCAAAGATCAGCAACATTTGTTCAAAGATCAGCAACATGTCGTCAAAGATCAGCAACATGTCGTCAAAGATCAGCAACATGTCGTCAAAGATCGGCAACATGTCGTCAAAGATCGGCATCATGTCGTCAAAGATCGGCATCATGTCGTCAAAGATCGGCATCATGTCGTCAAGATCGGCATCATGTCGTCAAAGATCGGCATCATGTCGTCAAAGATCGGCATCATGTCGTCAAAGATCGGCATCATGTCGTCAAAGATCGGCATCATGTCGTCAAAGATCGGCATCATGTCGTCAAAGATCAGCATCATGTCGTCAAAGATCGGCATCATGTCGTCAAAGATCGGCATCATGTCATAAAAGATCAGCATCATGTCGTCAAAGATCAGCATCATGGTCAAAAGATCGGCATCATGTCGTCAAAGATCGGCATCATGTCGTTCAAAGATCGGCATCATGTCGTCAAAGATCGGCATCATCGGCATCATGTCGTCAAAGATCGGCATCATGTCGTCAAAGATCGGCATCATGTCGTCAAAGATCGGCATCATGTCTAAAGATCGGCATCATGTCAAAGATCAAGATCAGTCATAAAAGATCAGCATCATGTCATAAAAGATCGGCATCATGTCATCAAAGTCAAAGATCGGCATCATGTCGTCAAAGATCGGCATCATGTCGTCAAAGATCGGCATCATGTCATCAAAGATCGGCATCATGTCGTCAAAGATCGGCATCATGTCGCCAAAGATCGGCATCATGTCGCCAAAGATCGGCATCATGTCGTCAAAGATCGGCATCATGTCGTCAAAGATCGGCATCATGTCATAAAAGATCGGCATCATGTCATAAAAGATCAGCATCATGTCGTCAAAGATCGGCATCATGTCGTCAAAGATCAGCATCATGTCATAAAAGATCAGCATCATGTCATAAAAGATCGGCATCATGTCGTCAAAGATCGGCATCATGTCGTCAAAGATCGGCATCATGTCGTCAAAGATCGGCATCATGTCATAAAAGATCAGCATCATGTCGTCAAAGATCGGCATCATGTCGTCAAAGATCAGCATCATGTCGTCAAAGATCGGCATCATGTCGTCAAAGATCAGCATCATGTCGTCAAAGATCGGCATCATGGTCCTAAAAGATCAGCATCATGTCAAAGATCGCATCAAAAGATCGGCATCATGTCGTCAAAGATCGGCATCATGTCGTCAAAGATCGGCATCATGTCATAAAAGATCGGCATCATGTCGTCAAAGATCGGCATCATGTCATAAAAGATCGGCATCATGTCGTCAAAGATCGATACACAAAAGAGTTGTGATCTGTCGTAATAGGAGATCAGAGTCAGCTAGGAGATCCCAGCTACTAAGGACAGTGGACACTCTGGAAAACCTGTTGGGATTTTCTTATCTCTCCATCAGCTACAAGATAAAACAACGTTTCACATTGTTATTACCTGTTTATTCATGTATTCTGAACACAAATACATTCATGTTAGAACATAAATATTCAGAGTTAATGAAGCTTCTTTGTGTTTGTGTAGTAAAAGTCATCAGGTCAATAATCTCGCCTCAGAAAATATTTTTACATTTCTACGCTTGTTTTTACTCTTTTCCTTCTTCTTTCTTCTTCCTCCACCTTCATCTCTCCTTCCATCACTGAATGAATCTTATTCTCATCCATCGTTTCAATCCTGACAAAAGCAGTTGAAAACACACGACAAACGTCTGTAAACGTCCACACGTCTGACCTTTTCTCTTCCATTTGTTTCCTCACATTCGCTCCTAAATGTCACAGATTGTCTTGTTGGTAGAAAAGGTGGATTTCTCCTCGTCTGCTGCAGGAGAAGCTCCGGAAATCCTCTTGTGATGGAGGCTTTAGAAGCTTTGCCGGCCAATAAAAGAAGAAAAATCCAGACCTTGGACTCGACACCTGGTTGGCATTTACGGTGAACGCAGACGAAGAAATCTAATTAACAAGAGAGTTTTTCATAACGTTGTTCACGTCTCGCTTCGTTATTAAAACGTTGACTTCGAATGAATGACTGGCAGCCTGACGACACACGAGTGAAGAAGAAGAAGAACCTGAAGTGGTTTGTGTTTCAAACCTTTGCTTCGGCTCATGATCTCTGACAAGAAGCAGTTTGTAAAGAAACGTGAAAGAAATTGACTTCAAAGTTCAATTCAAAAGAGCAAAAGTCCAAAACTTAAACCACAACGGCAAAAAATAAGCAGAAAAGAGAGAAAAATAACAGATTTAAGAATATTAAGAAACAAAACCAGGAAACAACTAAACCAAGAACATCTGAAAAGGATTAAAGATCAAAAATAAGAATATCTAAAAAACAAAATCTAGTAAGATCCCCAAAAAATTAAATTATAAAAAAATCAGAATACGTAGGAAAGAAGAAAACCATTAATATCAGAGAAAAAGAAGGAAAATAACAACATCTGGACGAGAAATAAACTGTTGTGACTCGGAAGAAAATAAACTAGGAAAAACTAAAATAAATCTTAGAAGATCAGAAAAAATAAAATATCTAAATATAATTATATTTTTCATAAAAGAAAACTTAAGAATATTAGAGAAAAAACAAAACTGAGAATAAATGATTAAAAAAGAGAAAAACAAAGAGTGAGCAGGTGAAGAAGATTCACATCTGAATTAAGAATCATATGAATTACTTTACATAAGTAATTATTTCTCTCATGAATCCATGAATTATTAAATAAGTGCTTCAAACCCTTTATTTCACTTTATGATCTCTGACCAGAAAGATCTTTAAGTTTTGCTTCTTTTTAAAAACTTTGATGTAAATATTGAAAAAAATCCCAAATGGACTCATTGAAATCAAAGTTTGGAGAAAGTTCACGACTGTCTTGAAAGTGCGTCGTGAGGAAGAAAGTTCTTCCGTCGCTCGTCTCAGACACTTGCGACGCCACAGTTGCATCTTGGGACGCGGCAGCTCCTGGAGGGAAAACTGTCGCCGCTAAATGTGAATGAAAAGCCTTAAGCAGCAGTTTCATCCGCGGCGGTTTGAAACCAGACTTTGACTTTGCTGCAGATGAAGCGTCTGCACAGGTGCTGTGAGTGACTTATGACGGGAATATTGGCTCCTCTGGATGTTAAACGCTGCTCTGGGAGGATTCAAAACCCTCAGCAAAAACCTTGACGCTTTCAGAACTGTGACGGAAGTACAGAAGATATTTCTACCATTATTCAACTTTTAAATTCTGCAGATTCGTCTCTGGTCTAATGTCGGTGTCGACGTCACGTCATGTTACTTCATCGTTACTTCATCGTTACTTCATCGTCACTTCATCGTTACTTCATCGTTACTCCATCGTTACTTCATCGTCACTTCATCGTCACTTCTCATCGTCACTTCATCGTACTTCACTTCATCGTTACTTCATCGTCACTTCATCGTCACTTCATCGTCGTTACTTCATCGTCACTTCATCGTTACTTCATCGTTACTTCATCGTTACTTCATCGTTACTTCATCGTTACTTCATCGTCACTTCATCGTCACTTCATCGTCACTTCATCGTTACTTCATCGTTACTTCATCGTTACTTCATCGTTACTTCATCGTTACTTCATCGTTACTTCATCGTCACTTCATCGTTACTTCATCGTTACTTCATCGTTACTTCATCGTTACTTCATCGTCACTTCATCGTCACTTCATCGTCACTTCATCTTCATCGTCACTTCATCGTCACTTCATCGTCACTTCATCGTCACTTCATCGTCACTTCATCGTTACTTCATCGTCACTTCATCGTTACTTCATCGTTACTTCATCGTTACTTCATCGTTACTTCATCGTTACTTCATCGTTACTTCATCTTACTTCATCGTCACTTCATCGTCACTTCATCGTTACTTCATCGTCACTTCATCGTCACTTCATCGTCACTTCATCGTCACTTCATCGTCACTTCATCGTCACTTCATCGTCACTTCATCGTTACTTCATCGTTACTTCATCGTTACTTCATCGTCACTTCATCGTCACTTCATCGTTACTTCATCGTCACTTCATCGTCACTTCATCGTTACTTCATCGTCACTTCATCGTCACTTCATCGTTACTTCATCGTTACTTCATCGTCACTTCATCGTCACTTCATCGTCACTTCATCGTTACTTCATCGTTCACTTCATCGTCACTTCATCGTCACTTCATCGTCACTTCATCGTCACTTCATCGTCACTTCATCGTCACTTCATCGTTACTTCATCGTCACTTCATCGTTACTTCATCGTCACTTCATCGTCACTTCATCGTTACTTCATCGTTACTTCATCGTCACTTCATCGTTACTTCATCGTCACTTCATCGTCACTTCATCGTCACTTCATCGTCACTTCATCGTTACTTCATCGTTACTTCATCGTTACTTCATCGTTACTTCATCGTCACTTCATCGTCACTTCATCGTTACTTCATCGTTACTTCATCGTTACTTCATCGTTACTTCATCGTTACTTCATCGTTACTTCATCGTCACTTCATCGTTACTTCATCGTCACTTCATCGTCACTTCATCGTCACTTCATCGTTACTTCATCGTTACTTCATCGTTACTTCATCGTCACTTCATCGTTACTTCATCGTTACTTCATCGTCACTTCATCGTCACTTCATCGTCACTTCATCGTCACTTCATCGTTACTTCATCGTTACTTCATCGTCACTTCATCATCATCGTCACTTCATCGTCACTTCATCGTCACTTCATCGTCACTTCATCGTTACTTCATCGTCACTTCATCGTCACTTCATCGTCACTTCATCGTCACTTCATCGTTACTTCATCGTTACTTCATCGTCACTTCATCGTCACTTCATCGTCACTTCATCGTCACTTCATCGTTACTTCATCGTCACTTCATCGTCACTTCATCGTCACTTCATCGTTACTTCATCGTCACTTCATCGTCACTTCATCGTTACTTCATCGTCACTTCATCGTCACTTCATCGTCACTTCATCGTCACTTCATCGTCACTTCATCGTCACTTCATCGTTACTTCATCGTTACTTCATCGTCACTTCATCGTTACTTCATCGTCACTTCATCGTCACTTCATCGTCACTTCATCGTCACTTCATCGTTACTTCATCGTCACTTCATCGTCACTTCATCGTTACTTCATCGTCACTTCATCGTTACTTCATCGTCACTTCATCGTCACTTCATCGTCACTTCATCGTTACTTCATCGTCACTTCATCGTCACTTCATCGTCACTTCATCGTCACTTCATCGTTACTTCATCGTCACTTCATCGTCACTTCATCGTTACTTCATCGTTACTTCATCGCTTCACTTCATCGTTACTTCATCGTCACTTCATCGTCACTTCATCGTCACTTCATCGTTACTTCATCGTTACTTCATCGTTACTTCATCGTCACTTCATCGTCACTTCATCGTTACTTCATCGTTACTTCATCGTTACTTCATCGTCACTTCATCGTCACTTCATCGTCACTTCATCGTCACTTCATCGTTACTTCATCGTTACTTCATCGTCACTTCACTTCATCGTTCACTTCATCGTCACTTCATCACTTCAGCTTCATCGTCACTTCATCGTTACTTCATCGTCACTTCATCGTTACTTCACTTCATCGTCACTTCATCGTTACTTCATCGTCACTTCATCGTCACTTCATCACGTTCACTTCATCGTTACTTCGTCACTTCATCGTTACTTCATCGTTACTTCATCGTCACTTCATCGTCACTTCATCGTTACTTCATCGTCACTTCATCGTTACTTCATCGTTACTTCATCGTCACTTCATCGTCACTTCGTCACTTCATCGTTACTTCGGTCACTTCATCGTTACTTCATCTTCTTCAGTCGTCACTTCATCGTTACTTCATCGTCACTTACTTCATCGTCACTTCATCGTTACTTCATCTTGACTTCTTGACTTCGTCGCGTCGTCGCTTAGTCTCTTCGTCACTTGTTCAAATTGTCAAATCGTCACTTCCTCACGCCGTCACGTCTTCATATCATCACTTCCTCAAGTCGTCACTTCCTCACTTTCTCACTTCCTCACTTCCTCACTTCCTCACTTCCTCACTTCCTCACTTCCTCACGTCGTCACGTCGTCATGACGTCACTTCAACACTTCGTCACTTTCTCACTTCGTCACATCATCACATCATCACTTCCTCACTTCCTTGCTTCGTCACTTCGTCATAATGTCACTTCCTCACTTCCTCACGTTGTTACATCATCACTTCCTCACTTCCTTGCTTCGTCACTTCCTCACGTCTTCACTTTTTACTTCTTCACTTCCTCACTTCCTCACTTCCTCACATTGTCACATCATCACTTCCTCACTTCCTTGCTTCGTCACTTCGTCATGTCGTCACTTCCTCATGTCGTCACTTCCTCACTTTGTCACTTACTCACTTCCTCACTTCCTCACGTCCTCACTTTGTCACTTACTCACTACCTCACTCCCTCACTTTGTCATATCATCACTTCCTCACTTCCTTGCTTCGTCACTTCGTCATGTCGTCACTTCCTCACTTTGTCACATCATCACTTCCTCACTTCCTTGCTTCGTCACTTCCTCATGTCATCACTTCCTCACTTTGTCACTTACTCACTTCCTCACTTCCTCACGTCCTCACTTTGTCACTTACTCACTTCCTCACTTCCTCACTTTGTCATATCATCACTTCCTCACTTCCTTGCTTCGTCATGTTGTCACTTCCTCACTTTGTCATATCATCACTTCCTCACATCTTCACTTTGTTACTTCTTCACTTCCTCACGTCTTCACTTTGTCACTTACTCACTTCCTCACTTCCTCACTTTGTCATATCATCACTTCCTCACTTCCTTGCTTCGTCACTTCGTCATGTCGTCACTTCCTCACGTTGTCACATCATCACTTCCTCACTTCCTTGCTTCGTCATGTTGTCACTTCCTCACTTTGTCATATCATCACTTCCTCACATCTTCACTTTGTTACTTCTTCACTTCCTCACGTCCTCACTTTGTCACTTACTCACTTCCTCACTTCCTCACTTTGTCATATCATCACTTCCTCACGTCTTCACTTTGTTACTTCCTCACTTCCTCACTTCCTCACTTCCTCACTTCCTCACATTGTCACATCATCACTTCATCACTTCTTCACTTTGTCACTTCCTCACTTCCTCACTTCCTCACATTGTCACATCATCACTTCCTCACTTCTTCACTTTGTCACTTCCTCACTTCCTCTTCCTCACTTCCTCACTTCCCCAAAATCACTTCCTACTTATACCTTCTTCACTTTGTCACCTCACTTCCTCACTTCCTCACTTCTCACTTCCTCACATTGTCACATCATCACTTCATCCATTTCTTCCTTTGTCACTTCCTCACTTCGTCACTTCCCCCCCCTCACTTCCTCACTTTGTCATCATCATCACTTCCTCACTTGCTCTTCACTTCGTCATGTGTCTACTTCTTCACTTTGTCACATCATCACTTCATCACTTCTTCACTTTGTCACTTCTTCACTTCCTCACGTCTTCACTTCTGTTGCACTTCTTCACTTCCTCACTTCTTCACTTCCTCACTTCAAGTAGTCACTTCCTCACTTTGTCACTTCATCACTTCCTCACGTCTTCACTTTGTTACTTCTTCACGTCGTCACGTCTTCACTTCCTCACTTCCTCAAGTAGTCACTTCCTCACTTCCTCACTTCATCACTTCATCACTTCATCTTTATTGAGCCGATGTCCGGACGGAGGTTGACGAGAAGTTCCAGCGCCAGTTTGTTTGTCATCTTCTGGAGGGATGTGTCGTCCACACTGAGAACCCGTCGTCAACAAATTAAAACGATTTCTCTGCGAGAGAAACAAACATCTTTGCGTCGTCGTTCCATCAATTTGTCTGTTACAAGCTGTGATTATTTCCTTTATGAGCCTCGACTGGCGGCAGATTGAAGAAGATCCGTTCAATGTGCCGCGGCCGTTAATTATCTCCAGCAGAACGCTCGCGTGATTTAATCTGATTAGTCGGAGTGGATGTTGATTTATTCTCGTCTCCAGCCAGATGTTGAGATGAAGACTCTCCAGGTGTGCGACTCACGTTGAAGTCTGTCGTCCATAAACTACTTTTATTTCTCTCTCCTCGTCAGCAGGTAAAAATAAAAAAGTTTTGAATGTTTTCAAGTTTTAAACATGTGGCTACAATGATGTCCACTAGAGGGCGTCCTGCTGGTCGTAATTCAAATGATGCAGATCCTTCTCTGGGTCAAAGGTCATTGACCCAGAGAAGGATCAGCATCATTTGAATGTAAACTTCAAGGGCTAAAACAGAAACTAAGAATATCAGGGGAAAAAATAAACTTTGAAGAATTTTCGGAAAATACCCCAAAAAAACTGGAAAAAAACTAAGCTAAGTATCCAAGGAAAAAAAACAGAAGTGAGAACATCAAGAAAAAGAGCTAAACTGATATATATGGAGAAAAAAAAAGGAAAACATTTTCTAGTAAAAAAAGAACTTAATATGTCAGGAGTAGAAAAAAACGTACAAAATACATATATCGGAAAAAAAGATTAACTGGGAAAAATGAATAAATAAAGTTAGAATATCCAGAAATAAAGAAAACTAAGGAAATCAGGGAGAACAATATGAAACCATGAAAGGAACAGAATTATTTATTTATGTATAATTTTGATGATTTAATTAACAAAAGTTAAACTTCTAAATGTGTAATACACTATTGAATTCAATAGTTTTTTGAATATATATATACATATATATATATATATATATATATATATGTATATATATAAAGTATTTCATTCAAATATTCAAAACAATCATTTTATTCCTCAAAAATATATACTTAACATTTGAAACGTTTTCGACGTCACTGATGTTCTTATATTATTAGTGACATGTA
Organism: Callionymus lyra; assembly: GCA_016630915.1. Taxonomy (NCBI): domain Eukaryota; kingdom Metazoa; phylum Chordata; class Actinopteri; order Syngnathiformes; family Callionymidae; genus Callionymus; species Callionymus lyra. The sequence goes on along the minus strand of JACEEU010000721.1, from coordinate 34,042,745 downwards.
CTTTATGTTCCATATTAGTTAATTTTACTGTAACGACTCGTGACCGTAGAAATATTGTCCAGAAACACAGTAATGAAGAAAGAAAGAATCATTCGTCCTCTGAACAATGAACGAAGATAATATTCAATCACGTCACGTGAGCTCGAACACGCGTGACATCATCACATGATTCAAACTCCAGTGAATAAAGTGAATAATTAAAGTCACACAAACTCATCATCGTTTACTTCATTCATTAATGTTCTCGGCGCTCGTCGGCTGCACCGGAGGAGGAACTAATCAATATCACTTCTGTGAATTAGTTACAAGTGTTGGGTCTGAAGCCAGTGACGCTCCAGTGACCTCCTCCTTTCTTCAGAGCAGCAACAACAACACGCAGCCAAGATGAATATTTCACCATTTTATGTTCGTCCGTAAACTTCTGCTTCGTTCCTTCAAAACTTCCACACGTTTCTCAATATTTGTAACAATATTTATTCACTGCATCAAAATCAGGATTTAATCGTGTAAAAAACCATGACCTCCAGCCGTCGCTGAAATGGTTCGCAACCAAGTGAGGATCAGCACCTCCAGATCCAAGTCCATGGTTCTCCGTGGGTCAGGGATGAGATCCTGCCTCAAGTGGAAGAGTTGAAGTATGTTGGGGTCTTGTTCACGAGTGAGGGAAGAAGGTGGATTGACGCTGCACTGATCCGTAGTCTTGGAGAAAGAGCTGAGCCATAGGGCAAAGCTCTCTGTCGATCTTCGTCTCTACCTTCACCTATGGTCATCAGGGAGAGGGTGAGAAGGTCATCAGGGAGAGGGTGAGAAGGTCATCAGAGAGAGGGTGAGAAGGTCATCAGAGAGAGGGTGAGAAGGTCATCAGAGAGAGGGTGAGAAGGTCATCAGAGAGAGGGTGAAAGAGGTCATCAGGGAGAGAGGGTGAGGAAGGTCACAGATAGGGAGAGGGGTGAGAAGGTCATCAGGGAGAGGGGGAGAAGGTCATCAGAGAGAGGGTGAGAAGGTCATCAGGGAGAGGGTGAGAAGGTCATCAGAGAGAGGGTGAGAAGGTCATCAGGGAGAGGGTGAGAAGGTCATCAGAGAGAGGGTGAGAAGGTCATCAGAGAGAGGGTGAGAAGGTCATCAGAGAGAGGGTGAGAAGGTCATCAGGAGAGAGAGGTGAGAAGGTCATCAGGGAGAGAGGGTGAGAAGGTCATCAGGGAGAGGGTGAGAAGGTCATCAGGGAGAGGGTGAAAGAAGAGGAGAGGGTGAGAAGGTCATCAGAGAGAGGGTGAGAAGGTTATCAGGGAGAGGGTGAGAAGGTCATCAGAGAAAGGGTGAGAAGGTTATCAGGGAGAGGGTGAGAAGGTCATCAGAGAGAGGGTGAGAAGGTCATCAGGGAGAGGGTGAGAAGGTCATCAGGGAGAGGGTGAGAAGGTCATCAGAGAGAGGGTGAGAAGGTCATCAGGGAGAGGGTGAGAAGGTCATCAGGGAGAGGGTGAGAAGGTCATCAGAGAGAGGGTGAGAAGGTCATCAGGGAGAGGGTGAGAAGGTCATCAGGGAGAGGGTGAGAAGGTCATCAGGGAGAGGGTGAGAAGGTCATCAGGGAGAGGGTGAGAAGGTCATCAGAGAGAGGGTGAGAAGGTCATCAGGGAGAGGGTGAGAAGGTCATCAGGAAGAGAGGTGAGAAGCTCAGAGAGGGTGAGAAGGTCATCAGGGAGAGGGTGAGAAGGTCATCAGAGGGAGAGGGTGAGAAGGTCATCAGAGAGAGAGTCAGGGAGAGGGTGAGAAGGTCATCAGGGAGAGGGTGAGAAGGTCATCAGGGAGAGGGTGAGAAGGTCATCAGAGAGAGGGTGAGAAGGTTATCAGGGAGAGGGTGAGAAGGTCATCAGGGAGAGGGTGAGAAGGTCATCAGGGAGAGGCTTGGAGTAGAACGGCTGCTCCTCTGTGTTGAGAGGAGTCAGTTGAGGGAGCATCTAGGACGCCTCGCTGGTGAGGTCACTGGGAGGAGACCACGGGGCAGACCTACGTCACGCTGTAGAGATGATGTGTCCCAGCTGGTCTGAGATGATGTAGTTGAGGAACATCTTACCCTCCCTGGAAAAAGACAAGAGACTCAACTTCTACGCAGACCTTCTAACTGACCTGGACTCAAAGAAACGCCAGAATCCTGGATGACGTCCACAGTTACCTTCTCAGCCTCGTTCAGGTCCATCTTCTCAAGTGTTCTGGTTCTGTTATCACTCATCAGCGTCACTTCATATTCCCGACGTCACGACGGTAAACAGCGGCTGATGAAACCTGGCCTCGGCGAGTCAACGTCGGCAAACATCCGCCGTGTAAACAACTGGGTCACCGCGACCCGCCCAACAAAAGTTTTTGGACTGGAGCAGGAGCTCCTTCTTCTCGCAGGTGCGCGGAAACTTTGACGGCTCGTTTGCGAAGCTGGGTTAAGCTTATGTTAACGAGATGCACTCGGCGCTCGCCGGAGGATCCGGAAACAAACATTTCCCTCCCCCTGACAGCCGAGTGACAGCTATTGAAATGCAGCTTGTCATTAACACGCCTCACCTGCGCCACACCTGCTTTCATCAGGCAGCAGAGCTGAGGCCGAGCAGCAGCTCCTGTGATATTCAAATGACTGGGCGGCGCACAGCAGAAAACAACAACATCAAAGAATGAGACTCTTGCAACACCGGAGCCTCAACCTCCGCTAATCAGCCTCAGTTCAGACTCATTAGAGCAGGAGTCACTGAACCTGTTCCTGCGAACACACTGTTTTCTTTAAACTCTTCAGCTTCAAGAAAGAAACTTCATAGTTCGTGAGATACACGTGTGGTGACCACTGACGCCTGTTTAAACTACTGCTAATAATACTACTGGTTCAAATACTACTACACATTTTACTGCTACTACTGGTTCAAATACTACTACACATTTTACTGCTATTACTGATTCTTATACTACTATATATTTTACTGCTACTACTGGTTCAAATACTACTACACATTTTACTGCTACTACTGGTTCAAATACTACTACACATTTTACTGCTACTACTGGTTCTAATACTACTACACATTTTACTGCTACTACTGGTTCAAATACTACTACACATTTTACTGCTACTACTGGTTCTAATACTACTTCACATTTTACTGCTATTACTGATTCTTATACTACTATATATTTTACTGCTACTACTGGTTCAAATACTACTACACATTTTACTGCTACTACTGGTTCAAATACTACTACACATTTTACTGCTACTACTGGTTCTAATACTACTACACATTTTACTGCTACTACTGGTTCAAATACTACTACACATTTTACTGCTACTACTGGTTCTAATACTACTTCACGTTTTACTGCTATTACTGATTCTTATACTACTATATATTTTACTGCTACTACTGGTTCAAATACTACTACACATTTTACTGCTATTACTGATTCTTATACTACTATATATTTTACTGCTACTACTGGTTCAAATACTACTACACATTTTACTGCTACTACTGGTTCAAATACTACTACACATTTTACTGCTACTACTGGTTCTAATACTACTACACATTTTACTGCTACTACTGGTTCAAATACTACTACACATTTTACTGCTACTACTGGTTCTAATACTACTTCACGTTTTACTGCTATTACTGATTCTTATACTACTATATATTTTACTGCTACTACTGGTTCTAATACTACTACACATTTTACTGCTACTACTGGTTCTAATACTACTACACATTTTACTGCTACTACTGGTTCTAATACTACTACACATTTTACTGCTACTACTGGTTCTAATACTTCTTCACATTTTACTGCTATTACTGATTCTTATACTACTATATATTTTACTGCTACTACTGGTTCTAATACTACTAGATTTTTTACTGCCACTACTCGGTCTAATACTAATACGTATTTTACTGCTACTACTGGTTCTAATACTACTACACTTTTTAATGCTACTACTGGTTCTAATACTACTTCACATTTTACTGCTACTACTGGTTCTAATACTACTACACATTTTAATGCTACTACTGGTTCTAATACTACTTCACATTTTACTGCTACTACTGGTTCTAATACTACTACACATTGTACTGCTACTACTGGTTCTAATACTACTACACATTTTACTGCTACTACTGGTTCTAATACTACTACACATTTTACTGCTACTACTGGTTCTAATACTACTACACATTTTACTGCTACTACTGGTTCAAATACTACTACACATTTTACTGCTACTACTGGTTCAAATACTACTACACATTTTACTGCTACTACTGGTTCAAATACTACTATATATTTTACTGCTACTACTGGTTCAAATACTACTACACATTTTACTACTACTACCGGTTCAAATACTACTACACATTTTACTGCTACTACTGGTTCTAATACTACTACACATTTTACTGCTACTACTGGTTCAAATACTACTACACATTTTACTGCTACTACTGGTTCAAATACTACTACACATTTTACTGCTACTACTGGTTCTAATACTGCTACACATTTTACTGCTACTACTGGTTCAAATACTACTACACATTTTACTGCTACTACTGGTTCAAATACTTCTACACATTTTACTGCTACTACTGGTTCAAATACTACTACACATTTTACTGCTACTACTGGTTCAAATACTACTACACATTTTACTGCTACTACTGGTTCTAATACTACTTCACGTTTTACTGCTATTACTGATTCTTATACTACTATATATTTTACTGCTACTACTGGTTCTAATACTACTAGATTTTTTACTGCCACTACTCGGTCTACTACTAATACATATTTTACTGCTACTACTGGTTCAAATACTACTACACATTTTACTGCTACTACTGGTTCAAATACTACTACACATTTTACTGCTACTACTGGTTCAAATACTACTACACATTTTACTGCTACTACTGGTTCTAATACTACTACACATATTACTGCTACTACTGGTTCAAATACTACTACACATTTTACTGCTACTACTGGTTCAAATACTACTACACATTTTACTGCTACTACTGGTTCTAATACTACTACACATTTTACTGCTACTACTGGTTCTAATACTACTACACATTTTACTGCTACTACTGGTTCTAATACTACTACACATTTTACTGCTACTACTGGTTCAAATACTACTACACATTTTACTGCTACTACTGGTTCTAATACTACTTCACATTTTACTGCTACTACTGGTTCAAATACTACTACACATTTTACTGCTACTACTGGTTCAAATACTACTACACATTTTACTGCTACTACTGGTTCTAATACTACTACACATTTTACTGCTACTACTGGTTCTAATACTACTACACATTTTACTGCTACTACTGGTTCAAATACTACTACACATTTTACTGCTACTACTGGTTCAAATACTACTACACATTTTACTGCTACTACTGGTTCAAATACTACTACACATTTTACTGCTACTACTGGTTCAAATACTACTACACATTTTACTGCTACTACTGGTTCTAATACTACTTCACGTTTTACTGCTATTACTGATTCTTATACTACTATATATTTTACTGCTACTACTGGTTCTAATACTACTCGATTTTTTACTGCCACTACTCGGTCTACTACTAATACATATTTTACTGCTACCACTGGTTCTAATACTACTACACTTTTTAATGCTACTACTGGTTTAATACTACTTCACATTTTACTGCTACTACTGGTTCTAATACTACTATATATTTTACTGCTACTACTGGTTCTAATACTACTCGATTTTTTACTGCCACTACTCGGTCTACTACTAATACATATTTTACTGCTACTACTGGTTCTAATACTACTACACTTTTTAATGCTACTACTGGTTCTAATACTACTTCACATTTTACTGCTACTACTGGTTCTAATACTACTACACATTTTAATGCTACTACTGGTTCTAATACTACTTCACATTTTACTGCTACTACTGGTTCTAATACTACTTCATATTTTACTGCTACTACTGGTTCTAATACTACTACACTTTTTAATGCTACTACTGGTTCTAATACTACTTCACATTTTACTGCTACTACTGGTTCTAATACTACTTCACATTTTACTGCTACTACTGGTTCTAATACTACTTCACATTTTACTGCTACTACTGGTTCTAATACTACTTCACATTTTACTGCTACTACTGGTTCTAATACTACTACACATTTTACTGCTACTAATTGCTACTAGTGGTTCTAATATTACTTTTTTTTTACTACTAGCGCTACTTTAACTACCTTCTGCAAATACTGATAGTACTGCTACTGTTATTTATACTACTAACACTACTACACATAAACCAAAAATAACTAGTCTTGCTACTTGTAATACGTCTGCTGCTACTAAAAGTACTGCTACTACTACAGTGACTTGAAACTCCTGTTGTTTTGTTTGACATGTTTCGTCATCACTTGCTGTTTGATCAGTAGATTTGTCGCTGTATCGTAAACAAGTGTGTTTCTAACATGAGCTTCAAGAGAGAGTTTCCTGATGTTCCTCCTGAGATATAATAAGAACGACAGAGATGTTCTTTGATTCTGGCGTTGGAACCTTACGTGACTCCACAGCGTGGCTCAGTCAGTAACAGGAAGCAACAGTATTGAGAGACGTCGACGCGAGAAGAACACGAGATGATGTCTAATAATAAAAGCGTGTGTGAGTGACAGCAGGACATATTCACAGCCTGAAGATCAACAACAGTAAAACACCGTCGACGTCTCCGAGGACAACAGGGATCATTAACGACGAGGACACGTTCCTGCGACTGTCAACACAACGCCGAGATTTAAAGTGTCAGGACGTGTTTTCTTATTGCTTTTATTGCCGCGAACAGACGCCCTCGGAGACAGACTCGCACCGACAACTCACTCTCTCGCCGCCGTGACAACAGCTCACGACTTCCTGCATGTGAGGAGATGATTACCAGCTCAAGGACTGGAACATTATGACCCTCGGCACCAGGAGAAGATTCAAGGTCAGGGGAGTAGAGTTACGTCGACACACTGGTGATGATTGTTGCTTCGAGAGGCGCCTCAGACCCTGAGTCTGGACTTGGACCTGGTCCCGGTGGGGTTTGTTTCCCAGCAGACTGGATCCCAGAGAGACGATTAGCAGGGATTTGCACCTTCAACTGAGCCAAAAAAAAAAGTGCTGCCCTCGTCACACGGACCTGGCAGAGACTCAGACGAGCTCAGCTCCACCTCTGTGGGCATCAGAGAGAGATGTGTGGACGAGTCCTGGTGGAGTCTTAGTGGAGGAAGAAGACGGTGAGATGAAGACCTAAAGATCTGATCAGAGAAGAAGTAGAGATGAAGACCTAAAGATCTGATCAGAGAAGAAGTAGAGATGAAGACCTAAAGATCTGATCAGAGAAGAAGTAGAGATGAAGACCTAAAGGTCTGATCAGAGAAGAAGGTGACATGAGGACCTAAAGATCTGATCAGGGAAGAAGTAGAGATCAGGACCTAAAGATCTGATTAGAGAAGAAGTAGAGATGAAGACCTAAAGGTCTGATCAGAGAAGAAGGTGACATGAGGACCTAAAGATCTGATCAGGGAAGAAGTAGAGATCAGGACCTAAAGATCTGATTAGAGAAGAAGTAGAGATGAAGATCTAAAGATCTGATCAGGGAAGAAGTAGAGATCAGGACCTAAAGATCTGATTAGAGAAGAAGTAGAGATGAAGACCTAAAGGTCTGATCAGAGAAGAAGGTGACATGAGGACCTAAAGATCTGATCAGGGAAGAAGTAGAGATCAGGACCTAAAGATCTGATTAGAGAAGAAGTAGAGATGAAGACCTAAAGGTCTGATCAGAGAAGAAGGTGACATGAGGACCTAAAGATCTGATCAGGGAAGAAGTAGAGATCAGGACCTAAAGATCTGATTAGAGAAGAAGTAGAGATGAAGACCTAAAGGTCTGATCAGAGAAGAAGGTGACATGAGGACCTAAAGATCTGATCAGAGAAGAAGTAGAGATGAAGACCTAAAGATCTGATCAGAGAAGAAGTAGAGATGAAGACCTAAAGATCTGATCAGAGAAGAAGTAGAGATCAGGACCTAAAGATCTGATCAGAGAAGAAGTAGAGATGAAGACCTAAAGATCTGATCAGAGAAGAAGTAGAGATGAAGACCTAAAGATCTGATCAGAGAAGAAGGTGACATGAGGACCTAAAGATCTGATCAGGGAAGAAGTAGAGATCAGGACCTAAAGATCTGATTAGAGAAGAAGTAGAGATGAAGATCTAAAGATCTGATCAGGGAAGAAGTAGAGATCAGGACCTAAAGATCTGATTAGAGAAGAAGTAGAGATGAAGAGCTAAAGATCTGATCAGAGAAGAAGTAGAGATGAAGACCATAAGATCTAATCAGAGAAGAAGGTGACATGAGGACCTAAAGATCTGATCAGGGAAGAAGTAGAGATCAGTACCTAAAGATCTGATTAGAGAAGAAGTAGAGATGAAGAGCTAAAGATCTGATCAGAATAGGAGTAGAGATGAAGAGCTAAAGATCTGATCAGAGAAGAAGGTGACATGAGGACCTAAAGTCTGTCAGGGAAGAAGAGAGATCAGGACCTAAAGATCTGATTAGAGAAGAAGTAGAGATGGAGAGCTAAAGATCTGATCAGAGAAGGAGTAGAGATGAAGACCTAAAGATCTGATCAGAATAGGAGTAGAGATGAAGACCTAAAGATCTGATCAGAGAAGGAGTAGAGATGACATCCAGAAGATGCGATTTTTGATGGATTTCTATGAAACCTACTAATACTACTTCTATCACCAGCTGTAATACTACTAAAACTACTATTAATACTTCTAAAAGAACTACTCCTACTAATACTAGTTGTAGTTGCTGCTACTAAAACTACTAATGCTGCTACAACCAATACTAGTTATACTACTAATACTTCCACCAATCCACTTCCACTCTATCTAACTCCACTTATACTTATACTTACTATAATACTCCCTGTACTACTACCACGAGAGATGCAACTGACTGCATTAGTTCACATCCCATAATCCTCCATGACGGCCGTAATAAGAGCGAACTACTGTTTATTCAGTTGCTCTGAGCAAACACACTGAAATATGTATCCAGCCTGAATCTAATTCTGTTTATTAGCCTCAGAATCCAGGTTTTCTCATTACGCTCACAGATCGATCGTCTTATCTTGTGGGGATAGAGATTAGCGTCACCTCGATCAATAATCATCTCCCTAATTGGTTGTTAGCAACAAGAAAGTGGACTTACTTGTCACCCCAACAGGAACACTCTGGCAGCAGACACTCGTAGCCCTCCGCTGCCTCTGGGTATTAAATATTGTGCATTTGAAGTTCAACTCCTGCCCTTAATTTGGAATCACGGTCCTACTTCTGTGACGTCGCTCTCACTGCCAAACGTAATCCGGGATTTGAGGAATAATGCGACAAATCCCGCCGGACAGAAGCTCATATTGTCATCAATTCGCTGACTTTTCAAGGAGAGTTTCTGAGGAACATCGGTGAAGAAGTGCTCGACACAAGACAGTTAGTTTAGAAGTATAGTGTCAGATTAAAAGAGGAATTACAGGAGATTATTGTGTTGCTTTTGTTGAGATGGAGACAAATCGTTTTCACCTGCTTCATCAAGAACGTTGGATGCCTGGTAGAAGATTGGATGGTTGGTTCTAAGGTTGGATTGTATCTGTGCGTTCACACCAAACTGGGCTACTTTACGTCAATAGGTCTAAAGTGACTGGAGAGTCAAAATGGTGGATCCGAGAGTCACAATCTAACATTTATATGATGTGGAAGTTTGACCTTAAACAACATGATGAGCTTCTATATTGACTTTGAAGGAATTGGTCCAAACATGGTGGTTGGTGTGAAGCAGATGTTCTTAAGCTGCTGGAGAACAATAGAACTAGTTTACCATTGTCGGTGAGCTGATCCACCTGAAGTCATGTGTGGAGATCATGCTTGAACCGCTGGTCCTTCAGAGGATCAATGGCGGCGAAGAAGAGCAACAATCATGTTTAAATCTTCTCAAGGTAAAGGGGATTTCAAAAGAAAACCTTTCCAGTTATGGAGTGAAACGCAGGGTTGTTGGTTCTTCGCTGGAGGATCGGTTATGACCAGTTACTAGTCAAGCACACATGAGTTAACAAATCAGGTTTCAGCTTAAACATGCATCACCTGACTGTCAATCAACTGATGACAATTTTCAGGCGCCTGATGCGTTCAACTTTATTTGCTCGACTGGTTGGATCTCTGGATGGAAACCCGAACCATCTCAGTCCTTTTCGGGACCAGTTTGACGGCCGGGATTGAAGTGATCGGCGGTTATTGAGTTTAAACCGGTGTCGAAGGAGCAGAGAACACGAAGGTTCTGAGTTTGTGTTTCTATGTTGTGTGATGACAGTCTTGGTTTGGTGTTCACACTCGGAGGTTTGTTGGATGCTCTGAGGGAGAACCAGCGAGGGAACTTGATCTTCTATCGGCTGGAGAACAGCTTGCTACGAGGGAACATCTGAACCCGGCCTGAATCTGAGACGTGGCACGTGAGACCCGTCGGCTCTGACATCCAGACGACGACGTGGTGATTGACACATGCCGGGCCGTCTCTCAACATACCAAGACGTTGAACTTTAAATTGGATCCAACAGAACAGACCAAAAGTATTGTCGAAATAACTAGACCAGAATAAAATAAAGGTCCAGTAAAGACAGGAGCAGGTTCGTTGGTGAATGTGAAGATAGTTCTTTAATCATATGAAGGGAATTCTAACCATCGAAGGCTTAAAATTAATATATTTTGACAAATAGCTTGAAACGTTCTTTTGAGTCTCGAGACTCATTTATGCTGAAATGAAATATGATTTTCTTTTTTCCTTCCTCTCAAGGTCAGTGACATCGAGCTGAGCCTCAGCAATCGTCTCCAAACCACAGAAAAGCTTCTGCATTCTTTCGGCGAATGTGGCATTTATCTGTAATTGATTTGTCTCGGGCGCCGTGACTGGCGTACACACCATCCATCCCCTCCTCCTTCCACGCTTCCCACCACGGCCACTGCAGGGACACACAGGGCTGCACTCTCGCTCTCTCGCGCCGGATAATTGAAACAAATGCCTGTTTGATACCAAAAGTGTCTGCTTAATTTACTAAGAGCGCGGTCGCCAAGCGTTCTTTGTCAGCGTTCTAGACGCAACAATGTGGCAGCACTCAGGGTGAGAGAGTGCGGAACATTTCAGTCCAGAGAAATGGGAAAAAAGGAGCGGCTAAAAATACACACTTTGTTTCTTAGATCGAACAACACTTTCCTCGTCGCGGTCATGTTTAACCATGAATCCTTCTCTCATGCCTTGTGCTTTCTGTTCCACACCTCGCTCTGAAAGTCTGGACAAAAGTCTTGGTGGTAAAACCAGATTCACCAGGTTCACGGTCACAAACACTTTTGTATTGCGGAGTCTTTGTCGTCCTGCACAGACGAGAGAGGTTTCGTGGAAGTTCTATCTGTTACTGTCATCACGAAGGTCTCTTGTGTCGGCCTGAAGGATTCATGCTTCCCTCCAGCTCTGCGACGCGCCTCATACATTGACTTCTTTTTATGAGAAAACCTCAGGAATTCCAACTGAAAACGTCTCGTACAAAACGCCGTCAGTGTCTCCGTTTTACACTCAACTCTTGAGGGATGTTGTTGTTTTTTAATCATTTAAGTTTCTGTCATTTATATTTTGATATTTGAAATTGTATTTTTAATAACTACATTTGAAAATGTGAATATTTTGAAATTAAAATAATATATTTTTTGGACATAGAGTTGATATTTTGATTACAATAATAAAAACAATTAAATATATAAATGTTGGTATAAAAGTGTCACCAGACCATACCAACAGAGCACCGAGCTACTGGATCCATCTTTCAACCACTACATGACAATGTAGAAGCATGATGTTGGTATTGTCTGGTGTAGGGGACGATATAAAAAAAAAAAACGGACAAATTTTTATCACAATAACGATATACCACGATAACATTTTTCTGAGTATAACTTACTCTACAACATACCTCAGAAATTGCCTTTTTCTCTTCCTTTTAGTTTGAAACTTTATTTTCATACTTTCAACATTCCAGTACTATTACATTTGGTGATAGTTTGATACATTGTTACAGTACTGTGTAGTGAAATCCTTCATGTTGTTTTTGCTGTTGACTGAAAGACCAAAGTTCTGGTTTACGACGTGAGATTGATTAAAACTAGTGTTTCATAGTTAATTAATAAGGCCAATTAATTAATTATTATCCACATAATTGTAATAGTTTCCCTTGTACTATAAAATCAAAGGGTGATGCTCCAACTTCAGGTTAATTTTACCTAGAGGCAATTTTAAAGTTAAATCGACCAGAACTTAGATGTTCGGAAAATAAACCTTTTTATAAGGCATATATAATTACTACATATTTGGTGCCCAGTGTGAGGCTGATTAATTGCTACATTTTGGTTATAATCTAAAATAAACAAGTGTATTTGCTATGAGCAAAACTTAAGTGAATTTTCCCACAGCTCTTGCTGTTAACTGAAAGACCAAAGTTCTGGTTTAAGACGTCTTTGGAATGCCGACCTTCCTCCCCCATCTCTCTCTCATTTTACACATGCTTAGAAGATCAGCATGGCCAGAAGAGCAGAATGACCAGATGACTTTTCAGAACACTAAATGTATTTTTCTTGTTCAATAAAATATTTTCAGGTAAAGGGACACCAAAGAAGTAAGTCACATGAAATATATATCCAAATATAAAAGTGTTTTGATGTTTATATGCTGTTTGAACAAACATATCAATACTGTGGTTTTCTAACGTTTTTCGTGTAATGTTTGATATCATTCTGATCCTTAGAAAGAGAAAGTTATAATAAGTTAGCTTATATTCGAGCCTCAGATCGTTCTATAACGTCAAATAAAAGAAGTTTCAAAGTCAATTCGAAGGACGAGAGAAATCCTAAAGAACAGAGGGGTGGACCATCTCCAGCCAATGTGGGGGTGAGGAATCAGATGTCACCCACCAATCACAAGCCCGAGTGGATGGCTTTAGAAAAGGGTCGCGCGAAATGGCTCACTCTCTTGACACATTTCCTCTTGTCTCTTGACACTTCACGCTGGACTCTTGGGGTCTCATCACCTTCCCTCTTCACCCCCATTCCTGACTCCTGCCCTCCTCCCTTCCTGCAACAAGGTGCGGCACGTCTCCCCAGCAGCAGTACTTTCTCGAGACGAAAGCGAGCTGCAAGCAACCCAGCAGCCAAGCAGGCCTGAACCTCTGGCTCCTACGAGCAACCAAACTGCTCTTCCAGAAAAGACTTGTGATCCTTGCACCGAGTAAAGTTACGTCTCTGGTTGGTTACGGCAACACTGTCAAGGACAGCCTGCAACACAGAACCAGGATCAGACCCAAGAAGACCGTCAGCACTTTCCGCCACCAAGCCTTAGAATAGAATAGAATAGAAAATGTTTATTCATCCAGAGGGGAAACACACTTTTACAACAGCACAGTTGTTCAGGTCAGTTCACCGTGGTCCCTGTGAAGTCACGCCCAACATCGCTGGATCCAGGGCCTTCAGTCGTGCTCCTCCTGCTGCTTACCTCCTCATCCTCCTCACCTCAACCTCCTCGTCATCATCACACCTTCATTTCTCCTCACAACGTTAGAAACTGTAACATTGTCACTCTTGCATTGATTGATGTGTTGGGATTTTTTTCAAATTGATAAGAGGTAGCAAGATAAGCTTAAGACAAGTTGTAAAGCTCTCCCAGAAGTTGACATTTATCAAAGCCTTCAAGTCCGTAACTTTCTGAGTAATTAATATTGTTCCTTCCATGATATCAAAGCAAGCATATTCATCCCATTACATTGTTCTTAACTGTTCTCCCTTTTCTCAATGTTTCTTTCAATAAATTACTATAAAAAGTACGTCAGTTGCCTTTACAATTTTTCATTTTTTTGTATAATCAATTTAAGAGCCTCTTACTCAGTAAAGAACAGATAATCACGACAACAAGTAGTAACTTCAGTTAAATGAGATTGATTAAAACTATTTTTTCATAGTTAGTTAATAAGGCCAATTAATCAACTATTATCCACGTTAATGTAATAGTATCCCTTGTACTATAAAACAAAGGGTGGTGTTCGAACTTCAGGTACATTTTTACCTAGAAGCAAATTTTAAAGTTAAATTGACCAGAACTTAGATGTTCTGAAAATAAACCTTTTTATAAGGCATATATAATTAGTACAATTGTATAGCAGAAAGCTACATTTATGTTACAAAGTCATCAACAGACGAACAGGTAAAAGTAGTCCATTATCAGGTGAAGGCAGCTGTGTTGTACTTGACTGGGATGGTCAACCTCGGCACCAAAGCAGATTTCTAAAAATTTACAATCAAACGATATACAAACTGACTTTTCTGCTTTTAGAGGTACTTGTTTGTCTATTGTCGATGGCCCTAGAAAGACCTTTGTAAGTCTTCTCTGGGTCTTTTTCGTTCTGATGGCTTACAACACCTTCAATTGTGTCTATTTCAAATGAGATGGGTCTTAAGAAAGATGTGTCTTTGTCTGTCTTCAGTACAGAGAGCCAGGACTCAGCAGTTGAAGAGAATTGGAAACAAAGAAAACCAGGAGCAGGAAATAGATTGTATGTGTTCATTTAGTCTTCAGAACACTTGAAAGTACCTTGCAAGCCTGGATCCATGATGACCCACATGTGTTGTACCCCTCTGGGCTGATGAAGTGTATACTATAATATGTGGAATGTTAAAGGCTGGATGGGTGCCAGTTCAACTAAACCATGAACAAGACTAAACAAACTGAGTCTAATTTCCCAAGAACCTTTACTTTCTGTTACATTTGCTTTCGTTCTTTTTGGCTTTTGCGAAAAAAATTGCTCTGTAATCGTCAGTTTGCTCTGGCTTTTTTGGTTCTGTCATCACTTCCAGTCTAATCAAGCTGAGACCGCTCTCACTGAGTAGTTTGCAGATATCGGCCTCAGTGAACGGGTAACAAGGGAGACTTGCTCCTGGACCGCCATCATAATAGTTCATCTCTAGAGTACCAACGAGCAGAAAGTGACCACCAGGCTTCAGCAGAGATAAATAAAAGTAAACATTAAACATACTCTCGTCCCTCCAGCCTGCAGGCGTTCACGAAGAATGGTGACCAGTCGAGGTTGCACTTCCCATTGTCCTGGAACCAGTTCTTCAGCACAATTGACCTCCAGGTAGTCACTCATTACCACCTGCTGACATCACCTGGTAAAGATCCACGTCAAAAGAGCCAAGATTTGACATCACCTGTTGTCAAAAATAGTTGGTCACTCTGGACACCAACTCTAGAAAGAGCCCAGATTTGAGATCACCTGTTGTCAAAACATGCACTTTAGCATCTTTATCAGCAGGTTCCTCTTGGGCCACATGTAAAGAGTACCTTCTTTGCTAAAGTCTGCATGTGAATAGCTGTAGTTGTACTGCAGGTACGAAGCAGGGTCAAAATTCTGCCTGTAGGTCTCCCCCAATGCCTTGTGTTCTGCGTCCATTTTTGCACCAATTGATCTGATGTTTCTCCTCTGATGATGAACTATATATACAATATCAGCCTGTTCATCCAATCAGATTCAGGTTGTGTTAATACAGTAAACCAGAGTAAGTAAGTAAGTAAATAAATTATATTTGTAGAGCTTTTCCGGATCAGAGTCACAGGCGCTTAAAAAATCAAAACAAAAGTCAATAAAATATATACTTAAAAGATCAAGATAACACAGGAGTCTCAGAGAATCAAGGAAAAGCCTGCACGAATAAAAGTGTCTTGAGATGTTTCTTGAAGGAGTCAGTAGATCATCAAACACAGATGTTTCTTGAAGGAGTCAGTAGATCATCAAACACAGATGTTTCTTGAAGGAGTCAGTAGATCATCAAACACAGATGTTTCTTGAAGGAGTCAGTAGATCATCAAACACAGATGTTTCTTGAAGGAGTCAGTAGATCATCAAACACAGATGTTTCTTGAAGGAGTCAGTAGATCATCAAACACAGATGTTTCTTGAAGGAGTCAGTAGATCATCAAACACAGATGTTTCTTGAAGGAGTCAGTAGATCATCAAACACAGATGTTTCTTGAAGGAGTCAGTAGATCATCAAACACAGATGTTTCTTGAAGGAGTCAGTAGATCATCAAACACAGATGTTTCTTGAAGGAGTCAGTAGATCATCAAACACAGATGTTTCTTGAAGGAGTCAGTAGATCATCAAACACAGATGTTTCTTGAAGGAGTCAGTAGATCATCAAACACAGATGTTTCTTGAAGGAGTCAGTAGATCATCAAACACAGAGATGTTTCTTGAAGGAGTCAGTAGATCATCAAACACAGATGTTTCTTGAAGGAGTCAGTAGATCATCAAACACAGATGTTTCTTGAAGGAGTCAGTAGATCATCAAACACACATGTTTCTTGAAGGAGTCAGTAGATCATCAAACACAGATGTTTCTTGAAGGAGTCAGTAGATCATCAAACACAGATGTTTCTTGAAGGAGTCAGTAGATCATCAAACACAGATGTTTCTTGAAGGACTCAGTAGATCATCAAACACAGATGTTTCTTGAAGGAGTCAGTAGATCATCAAACACAGATGTTTCTTAAAGGAGTCAGTAGATCATCAAACACAGAGATGTTTCTTGAAGGAGTCAGTAGATCATCAAACACAGAGATGGTTCCAAAGCTTAGGAGCAACAGTCTGGAAGGATTTCTCTCCTCTGGTCCGGAAGTTCAGGAACCATCAGTAGATTCTGATCCACAGACCTCAGAGCCCGAGCTGGGGTGTAAGTCTGGATCAGATCATGATGGAAGGTCTGACCATGAATAGATCTGAAAGTAAGAACCAGAATTTTAAAATGATCCTGAAAGAAACTGGCAGCCAGTGAAGAGTTTGAAGGAGAAATGTGAGTTCTTCTACTAGAGCAGCTCAGAGTTCTGAATCAACTGCAGGCGAGACACATCCTTCTTGTTTAGACATGAAAACAAACTGTTACAATAGTGTAAATGAGAAGACCCAAACTTAGCATTAAAGGTTGGTTATGGTTGGTAGGTAGGTTTGAAGATTAGTACACACTGTAGGTAGTTAGTGAAGTATAGTAGGAGGTAGTTGTCGGTTGCATTGGATTAGATTAGATTTATCACAAAACAGATTTTCTTTTCCATTTGACAAGTACATTCATCACACAGGAAACATAACAAAACACAACAACGATACACAACAACAGTGTCAGAGACAGAGATGTAGGCAGTTAACAGATCCGCGGGGTCTACTATTCAGGGCGGCCATGGCTGCAGGGATCAGGCTTGTCCCAGCTGAGCTCAGGTTGTTGCAAAGGTAAGTAGGTCGGAACATATACGGGTAGGTCTGTGAGTAGGTTGGTTAGTTTCCTGGAGGGTTTTTGAGTCTGAAGACGAGTCAGTCCGAGGGTAGATTTAATGAAAGCTAGGAATGTGTGTAGTTTGGTAGCTAAGACATTAGGTTGATAGTTAGTAGGGTTGTTAGAACATATAGCTATTGAGTTACATCGCAATGTCCTTTTCCACAATACTCATACAAAATACATAATAATGTATCTATTTTAATATATTTTATATGTAACCATCCCCAGTTTCTTGTTATGGTATATAGTTCAATGAAGTTTGTGTAAAATAAAATAGTTACATTTGTTTCTGTTCATACATTCTAGTTCATTTTCATGGCAATTAAACTTCGGCCTCTAGATGGCAGCAGTCATTACCTCCTGAATGAACTCTATACATATATACTTGTTACTACACTATCACAACACCGGAGTCAAGTACTGGACAATACTACACATATATACTTGTTACTACACTATCACAACACCAGAGTCAAGTACTGGGCAATACTACACTCCATATATACTTGTTACTACACTATCACAACACCAGAGTCAAGTACTGGACAATACTACACATATATACTTGTTACTACACTGTCACAACACCAGAGTCAAGTACTGGACAATACTACACATATATACTTGTTACTACACTATCACAACACCAGAGTCAAGTACTGGACAATACTACACATATATACTTGTTACTACACTATCACAACACCAGAGTCAAGTACTGGACAATACTACACATATATACTTGTTACTACACTATCACAACACCAGAGTCAAGTACTGGACAATACTACACATATATACTTGTTACTACACTATCACAACACCAGAGTCAAGTACTGGACAATACTACACATATATACTTGTTACTACACTATCACAACACCAGAGTCAAGTACTGGACAATACTACACATATATACTTGTTACTACACTATCACAACACCAGAGTCAAGTACTGGCCACAATACTACACATATATACTTGTTACTACACTATCACAACACCAGAGTCAAGTACTGGACAATACTACACATATATACTTGTTACTACACTATCACAACACCAGAGTCAAGTACTGGACAATACTACACATATATACTTGTTACTACACTATCACAACACCAGAGTCAAGTACTGGACAATACTACACATATATACTTGTTACTACACTATCACAACACCAGAGTCAAGTACTGGACAATACTACACATATATACTTGTTACTACACTATCACAACACCAGAGTCAAGTACTGGACAATACTACACATATATACTTGTTACTACACTATCACAACACCAGAGTCAAGTACTGGACAATACTACACATATATACTTGTTACCACTCCCCCAAACCCCCCTACCTTGTCTACACTATCACAACACCAGAGTCAAGTACTAGACAATACTACACATATATACTTGTTACTACACTATCACAACACCAGAGTCAAGTACTCCACAATACTACACATATATACTTGTTACTACACTATCACAACACCAGAGTCAAGTACTCCACAATACTACACATATATACTTGTTACTACACTATCACAACACCAGAGTCAAGTACTCCACAATACTACACATATATACTTGTTACTACACTATCACAACACCAGAGTCAAGTACTCCACAATACTACACATATATACTTGTTACTACACTATCACAACACCAGAGTCAAGTACTCCACAATACTACACATATATACTTGTTACTACACTATCACAACACCAGAGTCAAGTACTCCACAAATACTACACATATATACTTGTTACTACACTATCACAACACCAGAGTCAAGTACTCCACAATACTAAACAGGTTGGTAGTTAGGAAAGCGTTTAAGAAGACAGGTAGTCAGGCACATTCTTGAGTAGGTTTAGGTTCATGGAGAGGCTGCTAGTGTATACAGGTAAGTCTGTAAATTGGTTTCTTAGAAGCTAGTAAGGTGGATGGTCAGTAAACAGATGAGAGCAGGTCAGAAATTAAAAAGGTAGAATGGGAGACAGTTGGTAGATTACTCATTTGTAATAAAACCACTTTGAATTGCAATCATTCAACATTCTAAAGAAACACTGGAGACTGGTAGTAAAGATTGTGCTGTTAATACATTTGTTTCACATCTGTTGGTTTGTATCTTTAATTTAACAGAAACGTGGTCACAGAGCGAAGGTTGTTTCAGTGGAGATGAAGTAAGTAAGTTATTTTCATTTGTATAGCGCTTCCATCTTTTCTTAAATCCCAACAATAGTTTGAAAATACTCCGATAGCTCGTCCAAGATCTTTGGTTCTAGGCTTGTGGAGAAGACAAAAGACGTAATTCCCGGTGAGTTCTCCGACTCGTCTCTTCTCTCCCACACACCACGGTCAGTATCTGTCAGTCAAACCCATGACCAAGACATGCTAACAGTGCTAAGAGGTCAGCGAACACTGCGCTGCCACGGCTCCCCGCGATGCTGTTGCTACGCTACGCCGTTGTTGTAATCAGCGTTTTTTAATTCACTTGCTCTTTAGCTAACCTTTATTTCCCACACTTTCCCTGCTATTACGCCGTATGAGTCGAACTGACGGACAGATGGACTGCGCTCGGCTTGTGGGCGGATCTGTTTTCTTTGAGGGTCACGGACTTGTAGCCGCACACTTGTTTCTCACAACACAACAGCACATCATTACAGGAAATCACCAGGAACGTTATTTCATCTTGTTTTTTTCCCTGAACAATCAAATTCCTTTATATTTCCTGAACGCTTGAATGGTTCCCCGGGGACTGGAGCTCTTTTGTTGATTAGGATGCTGAACCCGAGCGAGTCTGGCTTTGAATTAAGTCCCCCTCCCTCTACCTCCAGCCTCCTCGTGCCGGGCTGATCTCGCGGCTAATTGGCGTCGGTTTGGATGTTCACTGTTTAGCAGTCGTCCTCGGGGAGAACGTAGGAAGAAGGGGTCTCGCTCAGACCGCCGTCCTCAAGACTGTCCCCTGCAGAGAAGAGAAACCACACAGAAGAAACTACCAAAAGTTACATCAAGAGAACATGGAACCAAAGGTTTAAAAACAAACAACACAACTGTGGAAGTTATGTTCAGTCGATCATCTTTCTGAAAATCTAACATTAACTTCTACAAACTGCTGCAGTTCAGGCAGGATCTCAGGTCATCTCAAAATCATACTGATCCAACAACTGGTCCAGGATATACAAACCTTTTAAAATGAATTAACCTTAAACAATATATACATAAGCCATAAGACATAAGCCTCTTTGTTAACTACAAAGGTTAAACTGAAAACTATAATACACTCTGTTTACCATATGTATACTTTCTTACTTACAAACATCATTTGAATCACTGAATATTTGACAAGAAACAAGTTTTTTTTAACTGCATTAGAACCAAAACTCTCAAGTCTAATAATGATATGATATACACATGGCTTATGTAGCTTTGTCAAGACAAAAGATGACAAACAATATCCAGGAAGCCTTTACTCCTGCTTTACTTATTGAAAATAAATCAATATTTGGAAAGGCTTATGTGTATTTACAGTCAATATACTTATTTAAACACCTTAAGTGTGGAACCTTTGTGTGGAACCCCTGCTGTCACTGAGCCTGGATCCTCCTCCTGGTCTTCCTTCAGTGTCAGTGTCTTCTGTTCTGGGTCCTTTATTGTTTTTGCTGTACTTGATTCCCTTCGGTAAAATCATTCAGAGATTTCCGGATGTTTCTTATCACATGTTTGCTGATGACATCCAGCTCTACTGCTCTGTTGATCCAACTGAGCCCCAGAGGCTGAACTTAGTCAATTGTTGCTAGAAATCAAACAATGAGTGAAAACACTTTAAATCTAAACGTGGACAAAAGTCAAACTCTGGTGATTGTTGATGATAAAGTTCAGGGTCGAGTCAGTACTTGAGTGACTTATGTCAGTCAAACTGAGAAACCTGGTGTTTGATAAATGTCTCGAGTTCAACACTGAACAAAACTGACACAAACTGTTTTCAACTGAGAAAAATCTCTAAATTTAAATCATTTCACAACATGATCTGGATCTTATAATCCATGCGTTCATACTAAACTCTGCAGCCAGAATCCTGAGCCGCTCTAGTAGAAGAACTCACATTTCTCCTTCAAACTCTTCACTGGCTGCCAGTTTCTTTCAGGATCATTTTAAAATTCTGGTTCTTACTTTCAGATCTATTCATGGTCAGACCTTCATGATCTGATCCAGACTTACACCCCAGCTCGGGCTCTGAGGTCTGTGGATCAGAATCTACTGATGGTTCCTGAACTTCCGGACCAGAGGAGAGAAATCCTTCCAGACTGTTGCTCCTAAGCTTTGGAACCATCTCTGTGTTTGATGATGTACTGACTCCTTCAAGAAACATGTGTGTTTGATGATCTACTGACTCCTTCAAGAAACATCTGTGTTTGATGATCTACTGACTCCTTCAAGAAACATCTGTGTTTGATGATCTACTGACTCCTTCAAGAAACATCTGTGTTTGATGATCTACTGACTCCTTCAAGAAACATCTGTGTTTGATGATCTACTGACTCCTTCAAGAAACATCTCTGTGTTTGATGATCTACTGACTCCTTCAAGAAACATCTGTGTTTGATGATCTACTGACTCCTTCAAGAAACATCTGTGTTTGATGATCTACTGACTCCTTCAAGAAACATCTGTGTTTGATGATCTACTGACTCCTTCAAGAAACATCTGTGTTTGATGATCTACTGACTCCTTCAAGAAACATCTGTGTTTGATGATCTACTGACTCCTTCAAGAAACATCTCTGTGTTTGATGATCTACTGACTCCTTCAAGAAACATCTGTGTTTGATGATCTACTGACTCCTTCAAGAAACATCTGTGTTTGATGATCTACTGACTCCTTCAAGAAACATCTCTGTGTTTGATGATCTACTGACTCCTTCAAGAAACATGTGTTTGATGATCTACTGACTCCTTTAAGAAACATCTGTGTTTGATGATCTGCTGACTCCTTCAAGAAACATCTGTGTTTGATGATCTACTGACTCCTTCAAGAAACATCAGTGTTTGATGATCTACTGACTCCTTCAAGAAACATCTGTGTTTGATGATCTACTGACTCCTTCAAGAAACATCTCAAGACACTTTGATTTGAGCTTTTCCTTGATTCTCTGAGACTCTTGTGTTGTTCTCAGTGTTATCTTGATCTTTTAAGTATATATTTTAACTGTGTATTGTTTTGATTGTTAAAGTTCTTTGTGACCCTGGTCTGGAAACATCTTTACTAATAAATATTACTCACTTCATTTATTAACCTTCTTACCTCTTTCTCCGTTCATTCCCAATCTACTATCTCACACCCTAACTATCTAGTTACCAACCTACCCACCTGCCTGCCTCACTAACCACCCGTCCTCCCTGCTCTCCTGCGTCTCCTGCTCTCCTGCTCTCCTGCCACCTCCCTCTCACCACCAGCAGAGGATCACACGGGTATATTCAGGCTTCTGTCGCAGGTTCTCCTACAGATGGAGCAGCTCTGCTGGCGTCGTCTGCACAAACAAAGGCTCCCTGGTGTCAAGTTTGTGGCCACAGCTCTCAGCCGTGACGCTCCATGTAGTTCAACAAAAGTCGGGAGCGCGAGGACTTGTCTTCTCCTCCGAGTCGTAATTGTTGATCGTGGACTCGACTCGGGCCGTAAACCTTCAGCAGCAGCAGCTACGAGACTTAAGCTTCCACACCTCCTCCTCCTCCTCCTCCTCCCTTCTTCCTCCTGTTCTTTTTGTCAGAGAAGGAGAGGAGCTGCTGGGAAAGTGTGTAACAGTAGCCCAGCGTCCCGGAGGACGTTCGCTCGCAACGCTCCGCCGGTCTATCGCGGAGGAGCTTCTGTGACTCGCTGGCAGACGAACATCCTTCGCCGCCGTCGCTCGTCTTCCTCGCAGACGAAAACCTCGGCGGCGTTTTTAGTTGTTCATTCCGAGCGCGGCGGGTGTCGGCGGGAAAACACGCGTTCATTAGCGAACTGTGCTGAACACTCGGCAGACGTGAGGAAGCAGCAGCAGAGGTCAGGCTGTAGCTTCATGATCTGAAAGAACTGATGCTCGCGAGGAACCGCCTCCAGAGGTGGTTATAGTGAGTCTTTGCATTTAAAGCTTTTCTTTTTTGAGTCGCGAAACATTAGTGAGAGAATCTAACGTGTGACCTTCTCGCTGTATTTACGTGACCCCTGAGAGTTCAACACAACATTTACTTTCATTTACAATTTCACTTTTCTTAAATAAAGCCTTTTGGGTTTTTTGTCTTCGGTCACAACTTTCAGACTCATGTTGCTTCAGTGGAATTATTTCGGTTATTAAGTGAGAAACACTCCTGACACTTAACATGGTTTTTAAAGAGAGTAAAAGTGTTATTAAGTGAGAAACACTCAGATGACACTTAACTTCGTTTTTAAAGAGAGTAAAAGTGTTATTAAGTGAGAAACACTCCTGACACTTAACATGGTTTTTAAAGAGAGTAAAAGTGTTATTAAGTGAGAAACACTCAGATGACACTTAACTTCGTTTTTAAAGAGAGTAAAAGTGTTATTAAGTGAGAAACACTCCTGACACTTAACATGGTTTTTAAAGAGAGTAAAAGTGTTATTAAGTGAGAAACACTCAGATGACACTTAACTTCGTTTTTAAAGAGAGTAAAAGTGTTATTAAGTGAGAAACACTCCTGACACTTAACATGGTTTTTTAAAGAGAGTAAAAAGTGTTATTAAGTGAGAAACACTCAGATGACACTTAACTTCGTTTTTAAAGAGAGTAAAAGTGTTATTAAGTGAGAAACACTCCTGACACTTAACATGGTTTTTTAAAGAGAGTAAAAGTGTTATTAAGTGAGAAACACTCAGATGACACTTAACATCGTTTTTAAAGAGAGTAAAAGTGTTATTAAGTGAGAAACACTCCTGACACTTCGTTTTTAAAGAGAGTAAAAGTGTTATTAAGTGAGAAACACTCAGATGACACTTAACATCGTTTTTAAAGAGAGTAAAAGTGTTATTAAGTGAGAAACACTCCTGACACTTCGTTTTTAAAGAGAGTAAAAGTGTTATTAAGTGAGAAACACTCCTGACACTTAACATCGTTTTTAAAGAGAGTAAACGTGTTATTAAGTGAGAAACACTCCTGACACTTCGTTTTTAAAGAGAGTAAAAGTGTTATTAAGTGAGAAACACTCCTGACACTTAACATCGTTTTTAAAGAGAGTAAAAGTGTTATTAAGTGAGAAACACTCCTGACACTTCGTTTTTAAAGAGAGTAAAAGTGTTATTAAGTGAGAAACACTCCTGACACTTAACATCGTTTTTAAAGAGAGTAAACGTGTTATTAAGTGAGAAACACTCCTGACACTTCGTTTTTTAAAGAGAGTAAAAAGTGTTATTAAGTGAGAAACACTCCTGACACTTAACATCGTTTTTAAAGAGAGTAAACGTGTTATTAAGTGAGAAACACTCCTGACACTTCGTTTTTAAAGAGAGTAAAAGTGTTATTAAGTGAGAAACACTCCTGACACTTAACATCGTTTTTAAAGAGAGTAAAAGTGTTATTAAGTGAGAAACACTCCTGACACTTAACATCGTTTTTAAAGAGAGTAAAAGTGTTATTAAGTGAGAAACACTCCTGACACTTAACATGGTTTTTAAAGAGAGTAAAAGTGTTATTAAGTGAGAAACACTCCTGACACTTCGTTTTTAAAGAGAGTAAAAGTGTTATTAAGTGAGAAACACTCCTGACACTTCGTTTTTAAAGAGAGTAAAAGTGTTATTAAGTGAGAAACACTCCTGACACTTAACATCGTTTTTAAAGAGAGTAAAAGTGTTATTAAGCGAGAAACACTCCTGACACTTCGTTTTTAAAGAGAGTAAAAGTGTTATTTGTATGAAAAACCTTGAATTAAAACATCGACAGATTCAGAAAAGTGTATAAAAATGAATAGATTTAATTTAACTTAAAGTTGACAAAACAACCTTTTAATAAAAATATGAATGTTTTAATCATTAGACAATAATTGATACAAAACCATAAATACATTTGTATTCGTGTGAAATAATAAAGTCAAACTAAAGTCAAAAGACAAAATGTTGTTGATGATCTGGTTAAAGGTAAAGTTAAAGATTAAAGGTAAAGGTTAAAGGTTAAAGGTTAAAGGTAAAGGTAAAGATTAAAGGTAAAGGTTAAAGGTAAAGGGTGAAGATAAGAGGTAAAGATTAAAGGTAAAGGTTAAAGGTTAAAGGTAAAGGGTGAAGATAAGAGGTAAAGATTAAAGGTAAAGGTAAAGGTTAAAGGTAAAGGGTGAAGATAAGAGGTAAAGATTAAAGATAAAGGTAAAGGTTAAAGGTAAAAGGTGAAAGATAAAGAGGCTAAAGATTAAAGGTAAAGGTTAAAGGTTAAAAGGTAAAAGGGTGAAGATAAGAGGTAAAGATTAAAGGTAAAGGTAAAGGTTAAAGGTAAAAGGTGAAGATAAGAGGTAAAGATTAAAGGTAAAGGTAAAGGTTAAAGGTAAAGGG
>JACEEU010000721.1:33981689-34011689 GCA_016630915.1 Callionymus lyra | reverse complement strand
TGTTGTCAGTAAAGAGTGTGTTGTGGGTAGTGAGTAAAGAGTGTGTTGTGTGTTGTCAGTAAAGAGTTTGTTGTGTGTAGTCAGTAAAGAGTGTGTTGTCAGTAAAGAGTGTGTTGTGTGTTGTCAGTAAAGAGTGTGTTGTGTGTTGTCAGTAAAGAGTGTGTTGTGTGTTGTCAGTAAAGAGTGTGTTGTCAGTAAAGAGTGTGTTGTGTGTTGTCAGTAAAGAGTGTGTTCTGTGTTGTCCGTAGGAAGATGTGTTGTGGATCAAGACAAACTTTGTGTCTTCACTGGACACACAGGATCTGAAGAAGAGAAAGTCGTTTCTCTCACACACTGATGTTCTCTAATAGTTTCTAACACACAGCTTGACCTTTAGCTCTGATACGTTGGGACCCCAGAGAGCTTCAGACTCAATCTTCTGCTCAACACTTGCTTTCTGGCTCTACTGAAGCAGAAAAGGTCCTGATGGAGCCGAGAGTGAAGGATTGTGACCTGATTGTTGACCAGACCATACATCACACCTGAACAGTGTCTGGAGCACTTGATGGAGATGATGATGATGAAGATGATGAAGATGATGAAGATGATATGAAGATGACGATGAAGATGATGATGAAGATGACGAAGAAGATGAAGATGAAGATGAAGATGAAGATGAAGATGAAGATGAAGATGAAGATGAAGATGAAGATGAAGATGAAGATGAAGATGAAGATGAAGATGAAGATGAAGATGAAGATGAAGATGAAGATATAGTTAAAAAGGAAAAGGAAGAAAAAAGAGAAAAAAAAAAAAGAGAAAAAGAAAAAAAAAAAGAAAAAAAAAAAAAAAAAAAGAGATGATGACGATGAAGATGAAGATGAAGATGAAGATGAAGATGAAGATGAAGATGAAGATGAAGATGATGATGAAGATGAAGATGAAGATGAAGATGAAGATGAAGATGAAGATAAAGATGAAGATGAAGATGAAGATGATGATCAATCCTTTATTTGAAGTAATTAAGGACGAGTGTAACCATCAGAGCAGTTGCTTTTAATCTTCCTCGTCAGTCTTGTAACTGTTTCCAGGTCAGATTTTCTGTGTTTCAACTTCATTCTTCTGTTGTTTTGCTTCTGTTTGTCTCCTGACTTTTCTGCTCCTGTTGTGTCTCTTTCATTTGATTAAATCCTTTGTTGCTGCAGGTTCTCTATGTGCCGCATTTTGGACCTTTTTATTCGTGTCTCCTGCTTCGACCCGGGCACCGAGCCAGAAGTGGACACAGTTAAGATGCTGCTGCTCTCCTCGTACTCCCCATGGAGTGGTCGTTACTTAACGCTGCTATATGTAACACTACGATATGTAACACTACGATATGTAACACTACTATATGTAACACTACTATATGTAACACCACGATATGTAACACGACTATATGTAACACTACGATATGTTACACGACTATATGTAATACTACGATATGTAACACTACTATATGTAACACCACGATATGTAACACCACGATATGTAACACCACGATATGTAACACCACTATATGTAACACTACGATATGTAACACTACTATATGTAACACCACGATATGTAACACCACGATATGTAACACCACGATATGTAACACCACGATATGTAACACCTACGTATATGTAACACACCACGATATGTAACACTACGATATGTAACACTACGATATGTAACACCACGATATGTAACACCACGATATGTAACACTACGATATGTAACACTACGATATGTAACACTACGATATGTAACACTACGATATGTAACACTACGATATGTAACACTACGATATGTAACACCACGATATGTAACACTACGATATGTAACACCACGATATGTAACACTACGATATGTAACACTACGATATGTAACACCACGATATGTAACACTACTATATGTAACACCACGATATGTAACACCACGATATGTAACACTACTAATATGTAACACTACGATATTATGTAACACTACGATATGTAACACCACGATATGTAACACTACTATATGTAACACTACGATATGTAACACCACGATATGTAACACTACTATATGTAACACTACGATATGTAACACTACTATATGTAACACCACGATATGTAACCACTACGATATGTAACACCACTATATGTAACACCACTATATGTTAAAACACCACTATATGTTACACCACTATATGTAACACCACTATATTTAACACCACTATATGTTACACCACTATATGTAACACCACTATATGTAACACCACTATATGTAACACCACTATATGTTACACGACTATATGTAACACAACTATATGTAACACCACTATATTTAACACCACTATATGTTACACGACTATATGTAACACCACTATATGTAACACCACTATATGTAACACCACTATATGTAACACCACTATATGTAACACGACTATATGTAACACCACTATATGTTACACCACGATATATAACACAACTATATGTAACATGGCTATATGTTACACGACTATATGTAAAACAACTATATGTAACACCACTATATGTAACACCACTATATGTTACACGACTATATGTAAAACAACTATATGTAACACCACTATATTTAACACCACTATATGTTACACGACTATATGTAACACCACTATATTTAACACCACTATATGTTACACCACTATATGTAACCCACTCATATGTAACACCACTATATGTAACACCACTATATGTAACACCACTATATGTAACACCACTATATGTAACACCACTATATGTAACACAACTATATGTAACACCACTATATGTAACACCACTATATGTAACACCACTATATGTTACACCACTATATGTAACACCACTATATGTTACACGACTATATGTAACACCACTATATGTAACACCACTATATGTAACACCACTATATGTAACACCACTATATGTAACACCACTATATGTAACACCACTATATGTAACACAACTATATGTAACATGGCTATATGTAACACCACTACATGTAACACCACTATATGTAACACCACGATATGTAACACAACTATATGTAACACCACTATATGTAACACCACTCATATGTTAACACGACTATATGATATGTACCACAATATGTAACACCACTATATGTTACACCACTATATGTAACACCACTATATGTAACACCACTATATGTAACACCACTATATGTAACACCACTATATGTAACACGACTATATGTAACACCACTATATGTAACACCACTATATGTAACACCACTATATGTAACACCACTATATGTAACACAACTATATGTAACACCACTATATGTAACACCACTATATGTAACACACACTATATGTAACACCACTATATGTAACACCACTATATGTAACACTATATGTAACACCACTATATGTAACACACACTATATGTAACACCACTATATGTAACACCACTATATGTGTAACCAACTATATGTAACACGGCCGACTATATGTAACACCACTATATGTAACACCACTATATGTAACACCACTATATGTAACACCACTATATGTTACACGACTATATGTAAAACAACTATATGTAACACAACTATATGTAACACCACTATATGTTACACGACTATATGTAACACAACTATATGTAACACCACTATATTTAACACCACTATATGTTACACGACTATATGTAAAACAACTATATGTAACACCACTATATTTAACACCACTATATGTTACACGACTATATGTAACACCACTATATGTAACACCACTATATGTAACACGACTATATGTAACACCACTATATGTAACACCACTATATGTAACACAACTATATGTAACACCACTATATGTAACACCACTATATGTAACACGACTATATGTTACACTATATGTAACACCACTATATCTAACACCACCATACGTTACATCACAATGTACAACACCACTATTCGTAATACTAATATATGTAATTATAATACAATAATAATAATGTCTATTTATATAGCGCCTTTCTAGACCAGGAATCACAAAGATCACAAATCGCTTTGACAGTCATGCATTCACACATACTGTACCTCTTGGACTGCAGGCGACCACTCTACCATCTGAGCTATGACACCCCATAATAATAATAATACAAATAATAATTCTACTAAACATAAAGCCAATATACGTAACACCACTATTCTTTCCAAAATTCTATGTAACACCTTGGTATGTAACATCACTTCATGTAACACAACTCCACATAAAGCCAATACATGTAACACTACTTTATGAATACCTGTAACAGAACTATACGTAACATCACTTCGAACGAGGCCACTAAATGCAACACCATGTGCAGTACTGATGTATGTACTGTGGAAATATCTTGAATTCATTTTGGATTAAAAGTGACAAAAATACTGAAAGTCCACATCCGTACAAACCAAATCATACTTCAGATGAAAACTTCAGCTCTCATGGAATGAAAAGTATGTGTTTGTGAATATAAAATAATTCATTGAATATAAAAACTTCTCACAGCAGTAAAAGTTATTTTGTCAAGGTGTCGCTTGACTTTTGTGAGATTTGAGTGTCGGAGTAATTAAGCAAACCGGCTACATGTGGCGTCTGTGACTGGCTGCTAATAAGAAGCTCAATGTCCTGGAACTGTTGTGCGTCTGCGAATTACACACAGACATTAAACATGACAACACGACGTGGACTCGCTTCCCAGCAGAGGCTCATTAGGATTAAACATATTAGTGCGAAATGACAAAAAGTGCCGACTCGGGTGGCTTTAGGAACGGAATTACCAGGACGCAGATTTGAAAGTTTATGGACAGCGAACGCGTCGCCTCACTTCAGTCACTGTTTGAGCCGCAATTATAATATCACACGACTTGACACTCGACACAACAGTGCAACACAACCAGAGCTAGCATTAGCTTCGCATGATCTAATCAAACCAAGTTTTGTTAGTTTTCTACACAAAGTCACTGCTGTTGTGTTTTTTATCATAAATATGTTAATGAAAAACTACTGTATCACGTGACTCACTCGCAGTAAAGAAAACCTGGAATGCATAAAAGATTGTGTTGTAGTCATAGATGTAAGAAACACATGAAAAACATGAAAATGTCTAAATATCGGCTCTTAAACTAAACTTTCTTAAACATTCAACTCAATATAAATAAACAGAAAACGGATCATTTACTTCACGAGCATCAGGCAGGTGGTCATAATGTTATTGATGACTCATCATGACTCCCGTTGATTATAAATTACACACCACTTCTTTTTCTGTACACAAACTATAAATCTAAAGAAGTTCCAGACCAGCGTGAAGTTTTATTCCAGCCGTGGTTGCTGGTGCCAATCCCTGTGACAGCGCCATCCATCGCCGCGATGCTAGCAACATCTGCGGCGGGAATGAGCTCTGAGTTCACGCGAGTCTCTGGACCTGCTGCCAGAACCTTCTTGACGGGTCATTCATTAAGAGAACAAAAGTCCAGAAGAGCGACTCCGGCGTCAAGAGCAGAACCAGACTCGTCGATGTAAACATTTGTTTGAATTACAAACTAAGTGCCGCTTCACTGGTGACCTCTAGTGGAGGCGACAGGACCAGTTCATCTCTGATGTAAATGGACGAGGACGAGGCTCGACTCTAGACTCGCCGCAGAGACTCCACTATTGACTCGGTCAGGAGTCGCCGCCGCCGCCGCTAATGAGGCTAATCAGCCGAGGAAGGATTCCGGCATCAGAGCTCAGAAGGATGAATAAAACGACCGGGAGGAGCTTCTGTGTGAGTGTTACACAACGTGTGGTAAGTGGAGACAATTGAAGTTGTGTTGCACCAATTATCAACACAAAATGGTCGATCGAGTGTGTGATTTCATTGTAGCAAGTGAGAGAGAGAGAGAGAGAGAGAGAGAGAGAGAGAGAGAGAGAGAGAGAGAGAGAGAGAGAGAGAGAGAGAGAGAGAGAGAGAGAGAGAGAGAGAGAGAGAGAGAGAGAGAGAGAGAGAGAGAGAGAGAGAGAGAGAGAGAGAGAGAGAGAGAGAGAGACAGAGTGATCGCTACACATCACAGCCTGAGAAGATGTTATTCGTCAGCATCGACCAAGTGTTTAAATGTGTCTTGAATAACTTTTGTTTTTTTATTCATTTACGTCTCACTTTGAAGCCAATCTACACAACCAAACATAAATCCATTACATCACAACCCTTAACACCACCTCAGGTAACACCACCTCAGGTAACACCACCACAGGTGACACCACCTCAGGTAACACCACCTCAGGTAACACCACCACACGTGACACCACCTCAGGTAACACCACCACACGTGACACCACCTCAGGTAACACCACCACATGTGACACCACCACAGGTAACACCACCACATGTGACACCACCTCAGGTAACACCACCACATGTGACACCACCTCAGGTAACACCACCACATGTGACACCACCACAGGTAACACCACCACACGTGACACCACCTCAGGTAACACCACCACATGTGACACCACCTCAGGTAACACCACCACACGTGACACCACCACAGGTAACACCACCACATGTGACACCACCTCAGGTAACACCACCACATGTGACACCACCTCAGGTAACACCACCACATGTGACACCACCTCAGGTAACACCACCACATGTGACACCACCTCAGGTAACACCACCACATGTGACACCACCTCAGGTAACACCACCACATGTGACACCACCTCAGGTAACACCACCACACGTGACACCACCTCAGGTAACACCACCACACGTGACACCACCCACAGCACCACCACACGTGACACCACCTCAGGTAACACCACCACATGTGACACCACCTCAGGTAACACCACCACATGTGACACCACCTCAGGTAACACCACCACATGTGACACCACCTCAGGTAACACCACCACATGTGACACCACCTCAGGTAACACCACCACATGTGACACCACCTCAGGTAACACCACCACATGTGACACCACCTCAGGTAACACCACCACATGTGACACCACCTCAGGTAACACCACCACATGTGACACCACCTCAGGTAACACCACCACATGTGACACCACCTCAGGTAACACCACCACATGTGACACCACCTCAGGTAACACCACCACATGTGACACCACCTCAGGTAACACCACCACATGTGACACCACCTCAGGTAACACCACCACATGTGACACCACCTCAGGTAACACCACCACATGTGACACCACCTCAGGTAACACCACCATGTCACCCCCGTGACACCACCACCAGGTAACACCACCACAGGTACCACACCACCTCAGGTAACACCACCACATGTGACACCACCTCAGGTAACACCACCACATGTGACACCACCTCAGGTAACACCACCACATGTGACACCACCTCAGGTAACACCACCACATGTGACACCACCTCAGGTAACACCACCACATGTGACACCACCTCAGGTAACACCACCACATGTGACACCACCTCAGGTAACACCACCACATGTGACACCACCTCAGGTAACACCACCACATGTGACACCACCTCAGGTAACACCACCACATGTGACACCACCTCAGGTAACACCACCACATGTGACACCACCTCAGGTAACACCACCACATGTGACACCACCTCAGGTAACACCACCACATGTGACACCACCTCAGGTAACACCACCACATGTGACACCACCTCAGGTAACACCACCACATGTGACACCACCTCAGGTAACACCACCACATGTGACACCACCTCAGGTAACACCACCACATGTGACACCACCTCAGGTAACACCACCACATGTGACACCACCTCAGGTAACACCACCACATGTGACACCACCTCAGGTAACACCACCACATGTGACACCACCTCAGGTAACACCACCACATGTGACACCACCTCAGGTAACACCACCACCACATGTGACACCACCTCAGAACACCACCAGTGACACCACCTCAGGTAACACCACCACATGTGACACCACCTCAGGTAACACCACCACATGTGACACCACCTCAGGTAACACCACCACATGTGACACCACCTCAGGTAACACCACCACATGTGACACCACCTCAGGTAACACCACCACATGTGACACCACCTCAGGTAACACCACATGTGACACCACCTCAGGTAACACAACATGTGACACCACCTCAGGTAACACCACCACATGTGACACCACCTCAGGTAACACCACCACATGTGACACCACCTCAGGTAACACCACCACATGTGACACCACCTCAGGTAACACCACCACCTCAGGTGACACCACCACCACCTCAGGTAACACCACCACATGTGACACCACCTCAGGTAACACCACCACATGTGACACCACCTCAGGTAACACCACCACATGTGACACCACCTCAGGTAACACCACCACATGTGACACCACCTCAGGTAACACCACCTCAGGTAACACCACCACATGTGACACCACCTCAGGTAACACCACCACATGTGACACCACCTCAGGTAACACCACCACATGTGACACCACCTCAGGTAACACCACCACATGTGACACCACAGGTAACACCACCACATGTGACACCACCTCAGGTAACACCACCACATGTGACACCACCTCAGGTAACACCACCACATGTGACACCACCTCAGGTAACACCACCACATGTGACACCACCTCAGGTAACACCACCACATGTGACACCACCTCAGGTAACACCACCACGTGAACACCACCTCTCAGGTAACACCACCACATGTGACACCACCTCAGGTAACACCACCACATGTGACACCACCTCAGGTAACACCACCACATGTGACACCACCTCAGGTAACACCACCACACGTGACACCACCACACGTGACACCACCTCAGGTAACACCACCACACGTGACACCACCACATGTGACACCACCTCAGGTAACACCACCACAGGTAACACCACCACATGTGACACCACCTCAGGTAACACCACCACATGTGACACCACCTCAGGTAACACCACCACATGTGACACCACCTCAGGTAACACCACCACATGTGACACCACCTCAGGTAACACCACCACATGTGACACCACCTCAGGTAACACCACCACATGTGACACCACCTCAGGTAACACCACCACATGTGACACCACCTCAGGTAACACCACCACATGTGACACCACCTCAGGTAACACCACCACACGTGACACCACCTCAGGTAACACCACCTCAGGTAACACCACCACATGTGACACCACCTCAGGTAACACCACCACATGTGACACCACCTCAGGTAACACCACCACATGTGACACCACCTCAGGTAACACCACACCCTCAGGTAACACCACCACATGTGACACCACCCTCCAGGTAACACCACCACATGTGACACCACTCAGGTAACACCACCACATGTGACACCACCTCAGGTAACACCACCACATGTGACACCACCTCAGTACCCACCACCCACCCAGTACACCACACACGTAACACCACCTCAGGTAACACCACCACATGTGACAC
Organism: Callionymus lyra; assembly: GCA_016630915.1. Classification (NCBI taxonomy): domain Eukaryota; kingdom Metazoa; phylum Chordata; class Actinopteri; order Syngnathiformes; family Callionymidae; genus Callionymus; species Callionymus lyra. The sequence continues at coordinate 34,002,189 of JACEEU010000721.1, read as the reverse complement.
CACTACCCCATACACCCATACCTATTACCACCTCATACCCATGACACCACCTCAGGTAACACCACCACACGTGACACCACCTCAGGTCACCACACCACCCATAACACCACCATCACCACACCCCATACACCACCGGTAACACCACCACTGACACCACACACAGTAACACCACCCAGGTAACACCACCTCAGGTAACACCACCACAGGTAACACCACCCAGGTGACACCACCTCAGGTAACACCACCACCATGTGGAACACCACCTCAGGTAACACCACCACATGTGACACCACCTCAGGTAACCACCACCGTGACACCACCTCATAACCCCACCACACATGTGACACCACCTCAGGTAACACCACCACATGTGACACCACCTCAGGTAACACCACCACAGGTCCACACCACATGTGACACCACCTCATACCACACAGTGACACCACCTCAGGTAACACCACCCCAGGTAACACCACCACATGTGACACCACCTCAGGTAACCACCAACACACCACCTCATACACCACATGTACACCACCAGTCCCACCTCACTGACACCACCCATAACACCACCACCGTCACACCACCACCCACGTACACCACCACCATACACCACGTCACACCACCAACATGTTACACCACAACACGTTACACCACCACAGGTTACACCACCACACGTTACACCACCACACGTAACACCACAACATGTTACACCACCACACGTTACACCACCGGACGTTACACCACCACACGTTACACCACCACACGTTACACCACCACACGTTACACCACCACACGTTACACCACCACACGTTACACCACCACACGTTACACCACCACACGTCACACCACCACATGTCACACCCACACACGTTACACCACCAGACGTTACACCACCACCACGTTACACCACCACACGTCACACCACAACATGTTACACCACCAGACGTTACACCACAACATGTTACACCACCAGACGTTACACCACCAGACGTTACACCACCACACGTCACACCACAACATGTTACACCACCAGACGTTACACCACCACACGTTACACCACCACACGTTACACCACCACACGTCACACCACAACATGTTACACCACCAGACGTTACACCACCAGACGTTACACCACCACACGTAACACCACAACATGTTACACCACAACATGTTACACCACAACACGTTACACCACCAGACGTTACACCACCACACGTCAAACCACCACACGTTACACCACCGGACGTTACACCACCACACGTTACACCACCACACGTTACACCACCGGACGTTACACCACCACACGTTACACCACCACATGTCACACCACAACATGTTACACCACCAGACGTTACACCACCACACGTTACACCACCACACGTCTCACCACAACATGTTACACCACCAGACGTTACACCACCACACGTTACACCACCACACGTCACACCACCACACGTTACACCACCAGACGTTACACCACCACACGTTACACCACCACACGTTACACCACCACACGTTACACCACCACACGTTACACCACCGGACGTTACACCACCGGACGTTACACCACAACATGTTACACCACACGTTACACCACCACTAGTTACACCACCACACGTTACACCACCACACGATGCGCAGCAACATGTAACGACACTATAAATAACTCCATTCACATCATGTACATTAAACCACTACCTGTAACAACACTTAATATTAACCAAGTACAAGGAACGCAACAACACAAAACCTTAATCTACACAAAGCCACAACACGTCACACAACTCTATGTAACTCATGTATTAACTCAACTGCATGTAACACCTTGTAACAGCAAGTGTTCTTCTGCGCTTGATTAATAAGAACATAAACACACAAAAATACAACTTTGTAGTCACCAGTGGATCGTACTGGACTTTTAAAAACTCTCCTCAAGATGATCGTAAAGTAACGTATCTTTCGAACTATATTAGTCTCACATGTTTCTAAAATAGTTAAAGTCATTAAATGTCCTCAAAGGTTCATTAAATCACACTGTCTTTGTTCAGATATTAGCATTTTAGCTGCACGGGCGTAGCAATGAAGCTAATGAGCTTTTCCTAGGGCAGGACTTTGTCTCACACACTGGTCTGAGGACATTTGGGATTCACTGAGTTGAAACTCCTCGCAGCTGCCATGACACGAATCCACGTTTAAACCCGAGGAAAAAAGAGTTCGACTGCCTGTGTGCACAGTCGTGGTCACACAACAGCAGCGTCAGGATGTTGAATGTGTGTGTGTGTGTAGGGGGGGGTGTGTGTGTGTGTGTGTGTCTGTGTGTGTGTGTGTGTGTGTGTGTGTCTGTGTGTCTGTGTGTGTGTGTGTGTGTGTGTCTGTGTGTGTGTGTGTGTGTGTGTGTGTGTGTGTGTGTGTGTGTGTGTGTGTGTGTCTGTGTGTGTGTGTGTGTGTGTGTCTGTGTGTGTGTGTCTGTGTGTGTCTGTGTGTGTGTGTGTGTGTGTGTGTGTGTGTGTGTGTGTGTGTGTGTGTGTGTGTGTGTGTGTGTGTGTGTGTGTGTGTGTGTGTGTGTGTGTGTCTGTGTGTGTGTGTGTGTGTGTGTGTGTGTAAACGGCTCAGCATGAAGTGACAAATGAACAACACAAGGTTTTAATGGTTTATTCAGAGAAACACAGCAACGGAGGAAAAGCTCTGTGATTGATTCTCCTTCAGGATAAATATTTTCAAATCATCTTCGTCACTTTTTCACTACATCTGCGTCGTCTCGTTCCACGTCGAACACTTCGATCTCCTTAATGATCCGCCGGGCGATGACGTCGTTGTTCGCAGAAACCATCCTCCGAGACATCAGATCGAACTCACCTCCTGGAGAGAAGATATCAAAACACAAAGACTTTTAGCTTCCGTCGGTCGTCGGAACAAATCCCGCTTTGATCCAGCACTTCTCATTCAGTGGTTTGGCTTCAGCCGGATTATTTCTGCGTCGGATTCCCTTTGATCCGACTGTACGTACCGTCAACATCCAGCAGAACTCCGCCCGCCTCCGTCACGATCACGGCTCCGGCGGCGATGTCCCAGCAGTGGATCCCGATCTCGAAGAAGGCCTCCACGGCGCCCGATGCTACCAGACACATGTTCGTCGCTGCAGTTCCAGAACCACGGAGCCTGTACGACATAAAGTACTTCATTTTAAAAAGTGTAAGTGTCAGCAGAGAAAATAATCAGTTCCATTGTTCTGGTCCATTGTTACACGTCATGTAACACGGGGTTCCTTTTTCAAGTTCAAGTTCTTTTATTGTCAAAACTACATGTATCGAGACATGAATGAAATTGTGTTCCTCTCTGACCCACGATGCAAATCATGAATACGGTTGAAAAAACATGAAAACGGTTGAAGGACATTATTAAGACATTCAAGAAAATAAATACAAATAAATTACAACAAAGTGAAATAAATAATCAACAATACTTAACTGATTAACTAAACAGAATATAAACAAAAAACAGACGAACAAAGACGTTTAAACATACGTTCAAGTAAAAAGCGCTATGTGTTACAAGTTGTTTTGTGTTATACTACTTTATTTAACATACATCTTTATAATGCACTCTTTGAAATATCACTTTTCGTAACGCAAATCTGAGCAACAAAGGTCACATCACTACATGTAACATCACCATATGTAACATCACTACATGTAACATTGCTACAAGTAACATCGCTACATGTAACATCGCTACATGTAACATCGCTACATGTAACATCACCATATGTAACACCACTACATGTAACACCACTACATGTAACATCACTACATGTAACATTGCTACAAGTAACATCGCTACAAGTAACATCACTACATGTAACACCACTACATGTAACATTGCTACAAGTAACATCGCTACATGTAACATCACTACATGTAACATCACTACATGTAACACCACTACATGTAACATTGCTACAAGTAACATCGCTACATGTAACATCACTACAAGTAACATCACTACATGTAACATCACTACATGTAACATCACTACATGTAACATCACTATATGTAACATCACTACATGTAACATCACTATAAGTAACACCACTACATGTAACATCACTATAAGTAACACCACTACATGTAACATCACTATATGTAACATCACTACATGTAACATTGCTACAAGTAACATCGCTACATGTAACATCACTACATGTAACATCACTACATGTAACATCACTACATGTAACACCACTACATGTAACACCACTACATGTAACATCACTACATGTAACATTGCTACAAGTAACATCGCTACAAGTAACATCACTACATGTAACACCACTACATGTAACATTGCTACAAGTAACATCGCTACATGTAACATCACTACATGTAACATCACTACATGTAACCACCACTACATGTAACACTACTACATGTAACATCACAATGTACATGTAACATCACTACAAGTAACATCACTACATGTAACATCACTACATGTAACATCACTACATGTAACACCACTACATGTAACATTGCTACAAGTAACATCGCTACATGTAACATCACTACATGTAACATCACTACATGTAACATCACTACATGTAACATCACTACATGTAACATCACTACATGTAACATCACTACATGTAACATCACTATATGTAACATCACTACATGTAACATCACTACATGTAACATCACTACATGTAACATCACTACATGTAACATCACTACATGTAACATCACTACAAGTAACATCGCTACATGTAACATCACTACATGTAACATCACTACATGTAACATCACTACATGTAACATCACTATATGTAACATCACTACAAGTTACACCACTACAGGGTTACACCACTACATGTAACATCACTAAATGTAACATCACTAAATGTAACATCACTACATGTAACACCACTAAATGTAACATCACTACATGTAACACCACTAAATGTAACATCACTACATGTAACACCACTAAATGTAACATCACTACATGTAACACCACTAAATGTAACATCACTACATGTAACATCACTACATGTAACACCACTAAATGTAACATCACTACATGTAACATCACTACATGTAACACCACTAAATGTAACATCACTACATGTAACACCACTAAATGTAACATCACTACATGTAACACCACTAAATGTAACATCACTACATGTAACATCACTACATGTAACATCACTACATGTAACACCACTAAATGTAACATCACTTCATGTAACACCACTAAATGTAACATCGCTACATGTAACATCACTAAATGTAACACCACTAAATGTAACATCACTTCATGTAACACCACTAAATGTAACATCACTACATGTAACATCACTACATGTAACATCACTACATGTAACATCACTACATGTAACATCACTACAGGGTAACACCACTACATGTAACATCACTACATGTAACACCACTACATGTAACATCACTACATGTAACACCACTACATGTAACATCACTACATGTAACATCACTACATGTAACATCACTACATGTAACACCACTATATGTAACATCACTACATGTAACATCACTACATGTAACATCACTACATGTAACATCACTACATGTAACATCACTACATGTAACATCACTACATGTAACATCACTACATGTAACACCACTAAATGTAACATCACTACATGTAACATCACTACATGTAACACCACTATATGTAACATCACTACATGTAACACCACTACATGTAACATCACTACATGTAACATCACTACATGTAACATCACTACATGTAACATCACTACATGTAACATCACTACATGTAACTCCACTAAATGTAACATCACTACATGTAACACCACTAAATGTAACATCACTACATGTAACACCACTATATGTAACATCACTACATGTAACATCACTACATGTAACATCACTACATGTAACATCACTACATGTAACATCACTACATGTAACATCACTAAATGTAACATCACTACATGTAACATCACTTCACAGAACGACAATACACATAATGCCACTTTCATATTCTAGATTAAAACAAACGTCTTTAAGGTTCTTCTAAGAGAACCAAGACATAAAGCAACATAACTCACCCGTGAGTGGGGATGCAGAGAATCTTCTGCATGGTGGAGAAGATCTTGGAGACCTTCTCTGGAGATCTGTCGGTGCCATGTTCAGAAATGATGATAGACTTCTTTATGTCTACAAACACAGAACCATTAAAGCTACAGTTCCCGAAGCGAAGGTGATCATCAGAAGCGCATCTTACCTGCCACGTCGGACACCTGCAGCCGCTCGTCGTCACAGAAAGCTCCTTTTCCCTTCCTCGCCTTGTACATCTTGTCCTCCAAACAGCTGTAGATGACTCCGAACTCCAGCTGAGGACCAACAACCACAGTGAGTCATCGGAACCACCGTTTCTCAGGCTCTTCTCACCTCCTTGTTGACGGCGAAGCCGATGGACACGGCCACGAACGGGAATCTGTAAACATGGTTCAGTGACGTCACAACGAGTCGTCAACTGGTCTGTGACCGGTTCAGCTGAGGTTCTTACCCATGAACAAAGTTAGTGGTTCCATCAACCGGGTCTATGATCCACGTGGGCTCGTCCGTGAGGATACACCGCTCACCCTTGGCCACCGACTCTTCTCCGATGAAGCTGTGAACACAAGACCGTGAGCTGTGATCGTGACGGAAGACGTCGACTCACCAGTGAGTTCCTTCCCCGAACTCTTCTATGAGGGAACCGATGATGATCTTCTCCACACGCTCATCCGTCTTGGTGACCAGGTCCACCGTCGAGCTCTTCGTGCAAACCTTGATTTCCTCCTCGCCGGCCTTTCGGATGACCTGAACACAACGAACCCCGAGACGCTCAAAACTGGAGAAAGTGTAGGTGCGAGTCGACATCAACACAAACACAACCTCTTTGGTTATGAACCCCATCGGTCATGTGACCGACCACCATCTTTAATCCATGATCTTACTTTTCCAGCTTTCTTGGCGACTTCGACGGCGAAGTCGTACGCTCTCTGCCAGGGATCTTCTTCCATCGTAGTCTCGTGGATCTTCGTCACCTGGAGACGAGTGATTGAATATTAGAGCAAAAGATTCTCCGACTATAAAGAAGTGTTAAGTAATGTATACAAAACACATTTACTTTGATCTGAAGTACCATGGAAACGATACTAGGTTCACTTCATTAAAACATTCTTATCTACACACAATTGAAAGAGTAGTTATGTGTAATTACAGGTGTATTGAGGTCTACGCCCTGAACAAGAAACCATACCATCAGGTTTACACTGTTTTACAAGCGAGTACAAGAATAACAAGTATTTATGGATTATCTGTAGTTGCAAATACACAAAGAATTATCTCAAGTTCATTTTTCTTTAAACTAAAAAACCTGTTTTGTCACTTTCGTGCAGGAACAGGAAATATTTCAATTGTTGTCATTACTTGAAAAAACTCTTTAACGACTTCTAATAAGGAGTAAAACACATAAATCTTTACATTCGTGTAAAACTTCTGCAGCTCGTCGAGGAAAAGTTAGCAGAAGATGCTCGAGATCAACGGAATCTAAAGCTAAGGAACAGAAGTCGACACGGAGTCAGAACATGTCGAGGTTTGTCTGAACATCAGGGACGAGAATAAAAAGAAACGATGAATAAAGGAAGCGGAAGAAGAAAAAAGGAAGGAAATGAACAGGAAGTCAGTGAATCAATGATTATTAGAATTCTTCAACAGATTGACCAGAGCATTAAAATACTATTCATTGATTTATGGTAAAAAAAAAAAACACCACAAAAGATATTTTCGTTGAATACAGTAGATTTGAAGGAAGAAAGTTGAAAAAGGTTTCGTTGACCTTCAAAAAGTGATTTAACCTGAAATAATCCCAGAGTCACAGACGTGAAGGAGAAAGACTCTTCAGTGAGTCCAGGCCTGAATAGGAAGCTGGAATAAGCAGGAATCTCCATGAATACGAGACCTTCACAGACTCGTCTTCACTTGAGTTGTGGGAAAGTTTCATGACTAAAATATTGAGGCTGAAAACCTGTTGAAAACAGAAGCTCGTGGTGAGGATAGAAAGTTGTGAGCTTCTCACCGTGAGCTGCAGGTCTGCGTCTCTCGTCCTCGCCGGCGTTTGAAGCAGTAAATGTGGCGAAGTGTTGGGAAAAGTACCGACTCCGCCTCTGATGCATTTCTTCACGGCAGCTCGAGACACGACGAGTGAAGCAACCTGACTGAACCTGCAGGTGAGTCACTGTTTCCTCTGATCCTCTGGATCCTCAGACGTGGAGGTTTCCAGGGACGACCTGAGACTCCTCACCGGAGACCAGGAAGAGTTTGGAACGAAACTCCACATGAAACGACTCTTCCTCAACTTTATTAAGCACATTTAGAAAAATCATCCATCTATCAATGTTTCCATCCATCCATCCATCTATCCATCAATCTGTCCATCCATCCATCCATCCATCCATCTATCCATCAATCTGTCCATCCATCCATCCATCTATCTTTCCATCCATCCATCCATCCATCCATCCATCCATCCATCCATCCATCCATCCATCCATCCATCCATCCATCCATCCATCCATCCATCCATCCATCCATCCATTACTCTTTTCATCCATCCATGTTGTAGTAAACATTGAAGTAAACAATGTAGTTCATTTTGTAAACATAGTAGTATAAGTAAACATTAAAGTATATGTTGAAGTAAACATTAAAGTATATGTTGAAGTAAACATTAAAGTATATGTTGAAGTAAACATTAAAGTATATGTTGAAGTAAACATTGAAGTATATGTTGAAGTAAACATTGAAATATATGTTGTAGTAAACACTAAAGTATATGTTGAAGTAAACACTGAAGTATATGTTAAAGTAAACACTTAAGTTTAATTTCAAGTAAACACTAAAGTATATGTTGAAGGAAATACTGAAGTATATGTTAAAGTAAACACTGAAATAAAAATTAAAGTATATTTTGAAGTAAACACTAAAGTATATGTTGAAGTAAACACTGAAGTATATGTTGAAGTAAACACTGAAGTATATGTTAAAGTAAACACTGAAGTATATGTTAAAGTAAACATTGAAGTTATGTTAATTAAAAGTAAACACAAAGTATATGTTGAAGTAAATATGAAGAAGTAAACACTAAATACTGAAGTATATGTTAAAGTATATGTTGAAGTAAATACTGAAGTATATGTTAAAGTAAACACTGAAATAAACACTAAAGTATATGTTGAAGTAAACACTGAAGTATATGTTGAAGTAAACACTGAAGTATATGTTAAAGTAAACACTTAAGTGTAATTTCAAGTAAACACTAAAGTATATGTTGAAGTAAACACTGAAGTATATGTTAAAGTAAACATTGAAGTATATGTTGAAGTAAACACTGAAGTATATGTTAAAGTAAACACTTAAGTGTAATTTCAAGTAAACACTAAAGTATATGTTGAAGTAAACACTGAAGTATATGTTAAAGTAAACATTGAAGTACAGTATATGTTGAAGTAAACACTGAAGTAAACATTGAAGTATATGTTAAAGTAAACATTGATTCATCAAGTGTTAATTTGACAATTTCAATAAAGTTTAATCGAATCTCTCACAGCTTGTGTCTCGCTGTGAATGTGTGTGTTAGAGTGTGAGTGTGTGAGTCATTACAACACAGGACGTTGTGTACAAGTGAAGCAGTATTGTGACACACATGTTCACTACACACATGTGTTGTTGTGTCATCCAGGAGACACTGGAGGTAGAACCTCTGCAAGAGAAGCCAGTTGTTGTCGACACCTTGTTAGGTTGTCCCTTCAGACTGGTGTGAGGAGGTCATGGGGCAGACCCAGGATTTCATGGAGAGATTTTGTCTCTCAGTGGATGAGAAGGAAGTTTGTGTTAATCCTCAGACGAGGACGTGAGGACGGATGGATTTACTGGTGACGTCATGATGATGACCTTCAGCCAGAATTCTGAGCCGCTCTAGTAGAAGAACTTACATTTCTCCTTCAAACTCTTCACTGGCTGCCAGTTTCTTTCAGGATCATTTTAAAATTCTGGTTCTTACTTTCAGATCTATTCATGGTCAGACCTTCATGATCTGATCCAGACTTACACCCCAGCTCGGGCTCTGAGGTCTGTGGATCAGAATCTACTCATGGTTCCTGAACTTCCGGACCAGAGGAGAGAAATCCTTCCAGACTGTTGCTCCTAAGCTTTGGAACCATCTCTGTGTTTGATGATCTACTGACTCCTTCAAGAAACATCTGTGTTTGATGATCTACTGACTCCTTCAAGAAACATCTGTGTTTGATGATCTACTGACTCCTTCAAGAAACATCTGTGTTTGATGATCTACTGACTCCTTCAAGAAACATCTGTGTTTGATGATCTACTGACTCCTTCAATAAACATGTGTGTTTGATGATCTACTGACTCCTTCAATAAACATGTGTGTTTGATGATCTACTGACTCCTTCAAGAAACATCTGTGTTTGATGATCTACTGACTCCTTCAAGAAACATCTGTGTTTGATGATCTACTGACTCCTTCAAGAAACATCTGTGTTTGATGATCTACTGACTCCTTCAAGAAACATCTGTGTTTGATGATCTACTGACTCCTTCAAGAAACATGTGTGTTTGATGATCTACTGACTCCTTCAAGAAACATCTGTGTTTGATGATCTACTGACTCCTTCAAGAAACATCTGTGTTTGATGATCTACTGACTCCTTCAAGAAACATCTGTGTTTGATGATCTACTGACTCCTTCAAGAAACATCTGTGTTTGATGATCTACTGACTCCTTGATTGTTTAAGTTCTTTGTGACTCTGGTCTGGAAAAGCTCTATACATATAAATTATTTACGTACTCATTGAGTATTTGTACACACCTACAATACACCTCCAACAATGTGTTAATAAAGGGCAGAACATGATTAAATATGATACATTGATGCTGTTCAACGACAAAACAATTGACCACAAGAATTAAAAACAGTGAAGTAAAGTGTGTAGTAAAGTGTGTAGTGGAGTGTTGTAGAGAAGAAGTGGCAGGTTTGTGTTCTCAGTCAGGACTAGTGTCGACACGCTCGCACAACCACACCCTGTTGTGTGAGTGGAAGTGAAGTTTCAACATCTACGTCTGATTTCAACATCAGGTCGAATTATCCATATATGACAAATATATCATGTAATTACATGTTATTACTCTCTAGTGTGTATCAAATATATATGATATGTAAAGTAAATGTATAAAAACATGTTAATAATCATGTTATTACTCTCTAGTGTGTATCAAATATATATGATATGTAAAGTAAATGTATAAAAACATGTTAATAATCATGTTATTACTCTCTAGTGTGTATCAAATATATATGATATGTAAAGTAAATGTATAAAAACATGTTAATAATCATGTTATTACTCTCTAGTGTGTATCAAATATATATGATATTTAAAGTAAATGTATAAAAACATGTTAATAATCATGTTATTACTCTCTAGTGTGTATCAAATATATATGATATGTTAAAGTAAATGTTATAAAAACATGTTAATAATCATGTTATTACTCTCTAGTGTGTAACAAATATATATGATATGTAGAGTAAATGTATAAAAACATGTTAATAATCATGTTATTATTCTCTAGTGTGTATCAAATATATATGATATTTAAAGTAAATGTATAAAAACATGTTAATAATCATGTTATTACTCTCTAGTGTGTATCAAATATATATGATATGTAAAGTAAATGTATGAAAAACATGTTAATAATCATGTTATCACTCTCTAGTGCACCAAATATAAATGATATGTAAAGTAAATGTATAAAACCATTTTTTTAACCCCTTTTTTCCCCTGTGTAATTTCTCTTTTTTTTTGTGTGTATCAAATATATATGATATTTAAAGTAAATGTATAAAAACTTGTTAATAATCATGTTATTACTCCCTTGTGTTTTTCAAAAATTTTTTTTTTTTAAAATATGTATAAAAACATGTTAATAATCATGTTATTACTCTCTAGTGTGTATCAAATATATATGATATGTAAAGTAAATGTATAAAAACATGTTAATAATCATGTTATTATCGAACACATCATGATGCTCTGGAGCAGCACCTCTTCATCATCCGCACTAAATCTTCAATGTGTGTGTGTGTGTGTGTGTGTGTGTGTGTGTGTGTGTGTGTGTGTGTGTGTGTGTGTGTGTGAGTGTGTGTGTGTGCGTGTGTTTGTGTGTGTGTGTGTGTGCGCGTGTGTGTGTGTGTGTGTGTGTGTGTGTGTGTGAGTGTGTGTGTGTGCGTGTGTTTGTGTGTGTGTGTGTGTGCGCGTGTGTGCGTGCGTGTGTGTGTGCGTGCGCGTGTGTGTGTGCGTGTGTGTGTGTGTGTGTGTGTGTGTGTGTGTGTGCGTGCGTGTGTGTGTGTGTGTGTGTGTGTGTGTGTGTGTGTGTGTGTGTGTGTGGCACACGTTCAGTCAAACACACACACCTCAGTCACAGACATGAATAATTGATCCAGGATGACGGATGTTGGGATGTTTGGTTCGGGGGGTTCTGGGCTGAAAGCGAGGCGCTATGATGCCGCAGTGAAGGTCAGAGGATCGTCTTGAAAGACGAGACTTCGTTCCTCCAGGACTGTTCGGGTGAATTATTCAAGAAGAAGGAGCTCAAGTTCTCAGAGATCGTCGGACGTTCAAGTGTAAAGCGTTTAACTCGTGGCAGATGTTGAGGCAGAAGAACATATGCCTGAGTTTCATAACACACTCGTCGTAGAACCAGGGTTATGTTGGCGGACCTGAGCCTGAAACGACACTCGATTGATAAACGATCGAGATTCGTGTTCAGTCACCAGAACATCTGGTTCATCGCGTCCTTCGGTCCTGGTTTAAGATTCTACGATGGATCCTGAGTCACGCTTAGAAAACGTTTATGAACCTTCGTTAAACATCCAATCAGAATGAATTCAACCATTGATACTTTGATTTATGTAAAAAAAAAACTGTTCATTTTGAAAATATATTCAAATGTTTTAATTAATTAATTTGATTAAATCATCTAAGAAAAAAAAATAAATTTTCAATAAACAAATCATTAAATTCAATGATTTAAAGAGTCATTTTAACGCTTGAAAAAACAACATTTCGACAAAGAATTCAACGTTTAAATTCGTTTAAATCTTAAACACTGATTTAATGACAAACTCGACGCGGACGTCGTTCGACACAAACGAGAAAAGAAGACTTTGATGAAATAAAGAAGTTGAATCATTTTCTTAAAGCTTAAACAAAATCCTTCCATGAAGACGATCCAGAGACGTCGCTGTCGTGACAAATATAAATGATAATAATTCATTTAAGTTAAATAAAGTTAAATAAAGGGACAGAGACGATTCAAGAGTCAAAGACATGAATCGAACGTGAAAGAATAAAAACATAAAGACTCAAGACTTCTGTTGCTAAATATTCACGTCGTTGTTGTTGTTTGAAGATTTCGGTCGTTTTGTTTTCGAGCCTCGAGACTCAAAACCATATAAAATAAATAACAAGTTCACTGTTGTTTTTCTTAACCTTAACTAACATTTAAAAACTTGTCATCAGATCCCGAGTTCTCTCCAGCACCCCCATGGACGCTCCTACACTCTCCTCTTTTCTCTCACTCTATCCTCCCTCACTCCTCTCCTTATCCATCTGTCTACCCCCCCATCCTTCCTCCCAGCCGGTCAAAGCGGCAGGCCGTCAACAATGAGTCTGGTTCTGCTCCAGGTTTCTGCTTCTAAAAGGAAGTTTTTCCTCACCATTGCTCACTGTTCAGTGTTTTGTTTCTTGCTCTTTGTTGAATTGCTGGATCTATTTTTCCTTAATCAACTGTAGTCTTATTTCAACTGTATAGTGTCTTGAGATAACTTTGTTATGATAAGACACTTGAAATAAAATTGAATTGAATTGAAAATAAAACTCGTTCTCAAGTAACATTTGATTTGATTTCTTTCTGTTAAGAATCTTTTCTTCCAACTGGAGATCGTTCTGCTGCTCGATCACATGCGACGTCAGAAGAGAATAAACACAAACATCGCTTCAGTTTTCACTGTAAAAAGAAAAAAACACAAAAACTGTTTAACATTAAACATCAAACATCCACCGTAGAAACTGACCCATCATTTAATAAAGATTAAAAGTATAAATGTGTTTTTAAAGAAGATATAGAAATCCTAAAAGATGTATAAAAAAAGGTGGTAATAAATTAAAAACAATACCTGCTTTTTTTTGTCATTGACCCACTTTTGGTTAAATTTACAAAGACGGTGGAAAATAAATAGTTCCATGTCTTCAGAAATATTAATAAATGATCTTTTTTTTTCTCTGTTCGACGTCTTGAAACCGTGTTTGTTGTTGTGAGTCCGGAGGGTCTTTAGTCGAGACTCTAGGAGCCTGATTAGGGAAATGAATTCACAGGAAACATTCAAAGGCAGCTTTTTGTTAATGTTGCGACCGGATGGATGTTCGTGGTTCAAGCCGAGGTCAGAGGGCCTGGAGACGCTCGTGCGCAGGTGAGGACCTCTGCAGGTGCACGGCTTCAAACAGGTGCGTCAGCTTCATGGAGCTGAGTACGAGGGGAGACGCGTCACGGCGACTGTCGTCTCAGCCGAGCCTGGATCGATCGCCCGCGGGAGGTTCTGAGACATCGACTGTGAACTCCTGTCGGACCCGAGTCTTCCTCAGGCCTCGTGTGAGCTTGTGACTCACGGATGGTTTTTATAAGACTCTCGATCAGGTCCAGGTCTCGTGACTCACGGATGGTTTTTATAAGACTCTCGATCAGGTCCAGGTCTCGTGACTCACGGATGGTTTTTAAAAGACTCTCGATCAGGTCCAGGTCTCGATCAGGTCCAGGTCTCGTGACTCAAGGATGGTTTTTAAAAGACTCTCGATCAGGTCCAGGTCTCGTGACTCAAGGATGGTTTTTAAAAGACTCTCGATCAGGTCCAGGTCTCGTGACTCAAGGATGTTTTTAAAAGACTCTCGATCAGGTCCAGGTCTCGTGACTCAAGGATGGTTTTTAAAAGACTCTCGATCAGGTCCAGGTCTCGTGACTCAAGGATGTTTTTAAAAGACTCTCGATCAGGTCCAGGTCTCGTGACTCAAGGATGTTTTTAAAAGACTCTCGATCAGGTCCAGGTCTCGTGACTCAAGGATGGTTTTTAAAAGACTCTCGATCAGGTCCAGGTCTCGTGACTCACGGATGGTTTTTAAAAGACTCTCGATCAGGTCCAGGTCTCGTGACTCACGGATGGTTTTTAAAAGACTCTCGATCAGGTCCAGGTCTCGTGACTCAAGGATGGTTTTTAAAAGACTCTCGATCAGGTCCAGGTCTCGTGACTCACGGATGGTTTTTAAAAGACTCTCGATCAGGTCCAGGTCTCGTGACTCACGGATGGTTTTTATAAGACTCTCGATCAGGTCCAGGTCTCGTGACTCAAGGATGGTTTTTAAAAGACTCTCGATCAGGTCCAGGTCTCGTGACTCAAGGATGGTTTTTAAAAGACTCTCGATCAGGTCCAGGTCTCGTGACTCAAGGATGGTTTTTAAAAGACTCTCGATCAGGTCCAGGTCTTGTGACTCAAGGATGGTTTTTAAAAGACTCTCGATCAGGTCCAGGTCTCGTGACTCACGGATGTTTTTAAAAGACTCTCGATCAGGTCCAGGTCTCGTGACTCAAGGATGGTTTTTAAAAGACTCTCGATCAGGTCCAGGTCTCGTGACTCAAGGATGGTTTTTAAAAGACTCTCGATCAGGTCCAGGTCTCGTGACTCAAGGATGGTTTTTAAAAGACTCTCGATCAGGTCCAGGTCTCGTGACTCACGGATGTTTTTAAAAGACTCTCGATCAGGTCCAGGTCTCGTGACTCAAGGATGGTTTTTAAAAGACTCTCGATCAGGTCCAGGTCTCGTGACTCAAGGATGGTTTTTAAAAGACTCTCGATCAGGTCCAGGTCTCGTGACTCATGGATGGTTTTAAAAGCCTCTCGCGCAGGGCCGGGCGTCGCGCGCGCGGGGGTTTTTTTCTCACCCTCCCGCGGGGGCCGGGGGCGCGGCGGGGGGGAGGGAGGGGTTAATAGAGACCCGGGCCGGGCCCCGGGGCGCCCCCGGGGGGTTCATAACAAAACACCCCGGTTGGGGGTGGTTTTTTGAGGGTTTTTTTGGGTCGGGTTTGGGGGCTGGTGGGGGGTTTTGGGGGTGGTGGTTAGGTGGGGGGGTGGGGGCTGGGGGGTGGTTTTAATGGGTGGGTTTGGTGGGGGTTCGGGCGGGTCGGGGGTGGGTTTTTTAGGGATTTTTTTTTGGGGTTGGGGTGTTCGGGGGTGGTTTTTAGGTTTTTTTGGTTGTTTTGGTGGTGTTTTTTTTTTTTTTTTTTTTTTTTTTTTTTTTTGTCAGGACTCGTGACTCAAGGATGGTTTTTAAAAGACTCTCGATCAGGTCCAGGTCTCGTGACTCACGGATGGTTTTTAAAAGACTCTCGATCAGGTCCAGGTCTCGTGACTCAAGGATGGTTTTTAAAAGACTCTCGATCAGGTCCAGGTCTCGTGACTCACGGATGGTTTTTAAAAGACTCTCGATCAGGTCCAGGTCTCGTGACTCACGGATGGTTTTTATAAGACTCTCGATCAGGTCCAGGTCTCGTGACTCACGGATGGTTTTAAAAGACTCTCGATCAGGTTCAGGTCTCGTGACTCACGGATGGTTTTTAAAGACTCTCGATCAGGTCCAGGTCTCGTGACTCAAGGATGGTTTTTAAAAGACTCTCGATCAGGTCCAGGTCTCGTGACTCACGGATGGTTTTTAAAAGACTCTCGATCAGGTCCAGGTCTCGTGACTCAAGGATGTTTTTAAAAGACTCTCGATCAGGTCCAGGTCTCGTGACTCACAGATGGTTTTTAAAAGACTCTCGATCAGGTCCAGGTCTCGTGACTCACGGATGGTTTTTATAAGACTCTCGATCAGGTCCAGGTCTCGTGACTCAAGGATGGTTTTTAAAAGACTCTCGATCAGGTCCAGGTCTCGTGACTCACGGATGGTTTTTTAAAAGACTCTCGATCAGGTCCAGGTCTCGTGACTCACGGATGGTTTTTAAAAGACTCTCGATCAGGTCCAGGTCTCGTGACTCACAGATGGTTTTTAAAACTCGATTCTCCCAGGTCAGTCTCGTGATGATCAGGTCCAGGGTCTCGGATGGTTTTAAAAACTCATCAGGATGGTGTTTTAAAAGACTCTCGATCAGGTCCAGGTCTCGTGACTCACAGATGGTTTTTAAAAGACTCTCGATCAGGTCCAGGTCTCGTGACTCACAGATGGTTTTTAAAAGACTCTCGATCAGGTCCAGGTCTCGTGACTCACAGATGGTTTTTAAAAGACTCTCGATCAGGTCCAGGTCTCGTGACTCACGGATGGTTTTTAAAAGACTCTCGATCAGGTCCAGGTCTCGTGACTCGGAGAATCGATGCTCGGAGGTTTGAAGCTTCAGGATCAACTCACTGGAAAACAAGCGAGTTTAGAAAGTTTCCTTTTCTGCGGATGAACTTAGAGAAACAAACGAGTTCACATTGAATTATTAACCTGGTTAACCTGGTTAAGAGTTGAGGTCAAGATGAACGACCTTCAGTTGTTATCGACATGTTTTTCTCAAAAGACATTCAAAGATGAAACTAAAGGATAAATAAAAACTTTAATCTGTAAATATCGATATATTGCGATATTTCTTATTCCCAAAACTGTATCGATGTTAAAAATTAAATAAGAAAATGTAACATTATATGGATATCATGGATAAATCATTCATATTTTAACTTTGAAATAACATTTGATTTGAATTCAAAGTTAGTTGTTGGTTAATATTTCAATAGTGTTTATATGAAAGACAATCATTCCATGTTTTTTTAACTCAAATATTCAATTTATTCATTCGTGTGCAATTAAACTTCTTAAAGCTGATGTTTGAAGTCATTTTAAAACAGAGTTTTCCGTTAGACGGAGCCTGAATATTACATGTTGATCCGACTGTAAGTATAAGTTTACATTTGTTTACTTTTTTACATCTTTTTTCATAGACTTTCTTTCACATTTGATGAGAGAAAGTATTTATTTATTTGTTGTAAAAGAAACAATATATTGTTGTTGCGATAGTATCGTAATATTTCATCACATGTATCGTGATACGTATCAACACACAGCTCTAAAGAGGTTCATGTTCATCCAGGATCACTCAAAGTAAAACTGAGGAGAATTAAGACATCTTCGTTAACATGTGTTGATGAAGCTTCATGAAACAGTGTCATTATCTTCAGAGTCCACTAGATGGTAGTGATGTGTTGATGAAGCTTCATGAAACAGTGTCATTATCTTCAGAGTCCACTAGATGGTAGTGATGTATTGATGAAGCTTCATGAAACAGTGTCATTATCTTCAGAGTCCACTAGATGGTAGTGATGTGTTGATGAAGCTTCATGAAACAGTGTCATTATCTTCAGAGTCCACTAGATGGTAGTGATGTGTTGATGAAGCTTCATGAAACAGTGTCATTATCTTCAGAGTCCACTAGATGGTAGTGATGTGTTGATGAAGCTTCATGAAACAGTGTCATTATCTTCAGAGTCCACTAGATGGTAGTGATGTGTTGATGAAGCTCCATGAAACAGTGTCATTATCTTCAGAGTCCACTAGATGGTAGTGATGTGTTGATGAAGCTTCATGAAACAGTGTCATTATCTTCAGAGTCCACTAATTGGTAGTGATGTGTTGATGAAGCTTCATGAAACAGTGTCATTATCTTCAGAGTCCACTAGATGGTAGTGATGTGTTGATGAAGCTCCATGAAACAGTGTCATTATCTTCAGAGTCCACTAGATGGTAGTGATGTGTTGATGAAGCTTCATGAAACAGTGTCATTATCTTCAGAGTCCACTAGATGGTAGTGATGTGTTGATGAAGCTTCATGAAACAGTGTCATTATCTTCAGAGTCCACTAGATGGTAGTGATGTGTTGATGAAGCTTCATGAAACAGTGTCATTATCTTCAGAGTCCACTAGATGGTAGTGATGTGTTGATGAAGCTTCATGAAACAGTGTCATTATCTTCAGAGTCCACTAGATGGTAGTGATGTGTTGATGAAGCTTCATGAAACAGTGTCATTATCTTCAGAGGCCACTAGATGATCAGTTGAACTTCACTCAAAGTACGTTTGTCAAAAGTGTTTCATTGTTTGATGGACAGAGGGACGGAGAGAACGAAGAGCGACTATAAACCGAGAGCAAAAGTTAAAGTCAAGAGTCTCTTCTGGACGACATCGTTATCAAAGGACCTGCAACACTTGGATTTTCCTCCAGAAGAGCATCAGAGGTCAAACCTCCAGGAAGATACCAAAGACTTTTTTTTCATGGATGTTTATTCAGTGCAAAACAAGAGTCAAGATGAAGACGTCAGTGTCTGTCCTGGTCTGATGCAAGCCTGGCCGGTCATAATGTTTCGGCCCACCCTGGAGTCGTGTCATCAGCACTAACACAACTCCTGCTCCTGCGACGACAACATCCATCAGGACACGAGCGGAATTAATGCATTTCAAGAGTGATGATGTCACAAATCTTCACTTCCTGATGCGCTTGGATTATGAAGACGTGTCGACTCAGCAGAAGAACCTGCTGACGAGCCGATGATGAAGATGATGTTTTATGACGAGGTTTGAAGGAAGGAGCGTTGACACGTTTATTAGTGGCTTCAGTGGTCGGATACATGAAGGATGAGCAGAGAAGATGTCGAGAGCTCAGGAGGATCCACCTCAGATGGTCCACCTCAGATGATCCACCTCAGATGGTCCACCTCAGATGGTCCACCTCAGATGGTCCACCTCAGATGGTCCACCTCAGATGGTCCACCTCAGATGATCCACCTCAGATGGTCCACCTCAGATGGTCCACCTCAGATGGTCCACCTCAGATGATCCACCTCAGATGATCCACCTCAGATGGTCCACCTCAGATGGTCCACCTCAGATGATCCACCTCAGATGGTCCACCTCAGATGATCCACCTCAGATGGTCCACCTCAGATGGTCCACCTCAGATGATCCACCTCAGATGGTCCACCTCAGATGGTCCACCTCAGATGGTCCACCTCAGATGATCCACCTCAGATGGTCCACCTCAGATGATCCACCTCAGATGATCCACCTCAGATGGTCCACCTCAGATGGTCCACCTCAGATGATCCACCTCAGATGATCCACCTCAGATGGTCCACCTCAGATGGTCCACCTCAGATGGTCCACCTCAGATGGTCCACCTCAGATGATCCACCTCAGATTATTGTTGCTGTTATTCGTCGTCGCGGCCGACGTCGAACTCCGTGATCTCCTTCGTGATGCGTTCTGCGATCTCCACGCTGCTCGCCACGAT
>JACEEU010000721.1:33971689-33976689 GCA_016630915.1 Callionymus lyra | reverse complement strand
TGAAAATTGTTGGATTATAGTTGAAAATTGTTTGATTATAGTTGAAAATTGTTGGATTATAGTTGATAATTGTTTGATTACAGTTGAAAATTGTTTGATTATAGTTGAAAATTGTTTGATTATAGTTGAAAATTGTTTGATTATAGTTGAAAATTGTTGGATTATAGTTGAAAATTGTTGGATTATAGTTGAAAATTGTTTGATTATAGTTGAAAATTGTTGGATTATAGTTGAAAATTGTTTGATTATAGTTGAAAATTGTTGGATTATAGTTGAAAATTGTTTGATTATAGTTGAAAATTGTTGGATTATAGTTGAAAATTGTTTGATTATAGTTGAAAATTGTGGGATTATAGTTGAAAATTGTGGGATTATAGTTGAAAATTGTTTGATTATAGTTGAAAATTGTTTGATTATAGTTGAAAATTGTTTGATTATAGTTGGAAATTGTGGGATTATAGTTGAAAATTGTTTGATTATAGTTGAAAATTGTTTGATTATAGTTGAAAATTGTTTGATTATAGTTGAAAATTGTGGGATTATAGTTGAAAATTGTTGGATTACAGTTGAAAATTGTTTGATTATAGTTGAAAATTGTTTGATTATAGTTGAAAATTGTTGATTATAGTTGAAAATTGTTGGATTATAGTTGAAAATTGTTGGATTATAGTTGAAAATTGTTTGATTATAGTTGAAAATTGTTGGATTATAGTTGAAAATTGTTGGATTATAGTTGAAAATTGTTGGATTATAGTTGAAAATTGTTTGATTATAGTTGAAAATTGTTTGATTATAGTTGAAAATTGTTGGATTATAGTTGAAAATTGTTGGATTATAGTTGAAAATTGTTTGATTATAGTTGAAAATTGTTGGATTATAGTTGATAATTGTTTGATTACAGTTGAAAATTGTTTGATTATAGTTGAAAATTGTTTGATTATAGTTGAAAATTGTTGGATTATAGTTGAAAATTGTTGGATTATAGTTGAAAATTGTTTGATTATAGTTGAAAATTGTTGGATTATAGTTGAAAATTGTTTGATTATAGTTGAAAATTGTTTGATTATAGTTGAAAATTGTTTGATTATAGTTGAAAATTGTTGGATTATAGTTGAAAATTGTTTGATTATAGTTGAAAATTGTTGGATTATAGTTGAAAATTGTTTGATTATAGTTGAAAATTGTTGGATTATAGTTGAAAATTGTTTGATTATAGTTGAAAATTGTTGGATTATAGTTGAAAATTGTTGGATTATAGTTGAAAATTTGTTGAAAATTGTGGGATTATAGTTGAAAATTGTGGGATTATAGTTGAAAATTGTTTGATTATAGTTGAAAATTGTTTGATTATAGTTGAAAATTGTGGGATTATAGTTGAAAATTGTTTGATTATAGTTGAAAATTGTTTGATTATAGTTGAAAATTGTTTGATTATAGTTGAAAATTGTGGGATTATAGTTGAAAATTGTTGGATTACAGTTGAAAATTGTTTAATTATAGTTGAAAATTGTTTGATTATAGTTGAAAATTGTTTGATTATAGTTGAAAATTGTTGGATTATAGTTGAAAATTGTTGGATTACAGTTGAAAATTGTTTGATTATAGTTGAAAATTGTTGGATTATAGTTGAAAATTGTTTGATTATTGTTGAAAATTGTTTGATTATAGTTGAAAATTGTTTGATTATAGTTGAAAATTGTTTGATTATAGTTGAAAATTGTTTGATTATACATGTATTGATTACAAGTCTATACAGTGGAAGAACATGTCAAATGTTTAACGACTACAGTCATTAAATAAGACATGTGTTGCTCAAGCGCGTGTAGAAATCGAACCTCCATCGTGTTGCTTCACAAAAACTCATCATGTGACCAAACGCCCTGCGAGAGCGACTGACCTGAGATGTCCACCACGACCCCCCCGGCCTCCCTGACGATGGCGGCGCCCCCTGCCATGTCCCAGCAGTGGATGCCCATGTGGTAGTAGGCGTCTGCGGCGCCGCACGCCACCAGACACATGTTGACGGCGGCGCTGCCCGGCGAGCGGACGCTGAGACGAAGGCGTGTTATTGGTGACAGTTCCTCCTCCAGAAGATGATCTCCTGCTCACCCGTGCACCGGCAGCGTCAGGATCTTCCTGATGTTGGACAGCATGGTGTTGAACTGCTGAGGGTCTTTCTTGAAGTTCAGTTCCGTCAGGACCAGAGACTGGTGGATGTCTGAGGAACACAAGCAGGTCCATCAGCAGGTTTGATGGGACGCTGCTGCCCCCTGGTGGAGCCGCCGCTGAACTGCAGCCGATGCTTGGTTTGAAAGACGATTAAAACCAACTGAACATGAAGCAACAAAACTATTGTCAAGATTTAAACACATTTCAAACTCATTTAATGTATTTTAGATTTAGACACATTAAGATTTAAAATCATGTTTTTGTTTTTTACCAAAGTAAAAGTAAACAATGATCATAAACTTTTAAACTGAACCTTGAGCTGAATATTTGTGGATCCATTAAACACTAAATGTACTTAAAGTTCTGTATAGCCAGTGTTTCATTTATATATTTTTATCTGTATATGAAAAAAGTTTTGTTTTATTCAGCCTTGATGTTGATGTCACTTCAGCGCCCCCTAGGGACCACTGATGCTGCTCACGTGGTCCATAAATAAACGGTGAAGATTTCTCTTCTAAAACCTTTTTTAATTGAATGTTGGAATAAAGCCGGTGTGACGACTGCTTTCAAAATGTTGGAGCTGATATTTGTAACCATTATTCTTGTGTATTATCGTGGTGAGTATTTTAAATATTGGTACCATTAGAAACAGTCAAAGTACTTTGACTACTTTTATCACCATCATTGTCATTAATATTACGACAACTAGACAGTTTTGTAAATAGTATTTTTTTTAAGGAGGTTATTATCAAACAGGAGCTCTTTGTACTTCATGAAGTCATTTAATCAAAGTTTAGTTTTACATACATGTGTTTTTCTACCACGGTTTTCACAGATTGACATGTTTTGATTTTGTACGCGAGCGTGTCACTGAGACGCTCAGATACTCAAGCAAGGTTTGAAGTGATGGATTTAAATGAATCCTCGAATGTTTAAACGTCTACGGCTCGACTCCATCGTCTGCCGCGGTGGAGAAATCAAGCCCCCGTGGAGCTCACAGAAGTAAATGTGTCCCGACGACATGTTGATGGAATAAAAACATTAAAACAAAGAAAACTTTCTGAAGTTGTTGTTTTTTACGTGATGATATATCGTTCGGTCAGACTAGACGTTCCTGAACAGGTTTAACAGACGCTGAAGTTTTTTGTTATTTTCTTGAACTTTCCTCGATTCAAATTAAAAATCCTCTCCAGATACAGATGTAAAGATCAGTTCTTTCATGTCCACCTTTGATGAAACTCAAGTCACTTAAAAGCTATTTTCTGACGTCTTCCTCCTTTTATTTTCAAGTCATTATTTCAACAATAGTATCTTGAAAGATTTGTTCATCGTCTCCGTAATAAATTATTATTATTATCTCCTTAATATTTTTATTTTTGGGAGTTTTTGCTTCATTGACTTTAATGTTATCTAGGCCTGTGTTGATCATTTCCACGTAGAAGAGGAAGCATCTTCTACCTCCGGAGTTAGTTAGTTGTTTAAAAGTGACACGAGGATGAAGAGTTATTTGGAGTTACACGGATGGTTTGGTAAACTAGTTAGTTATTGATGCTATAGTTCTCTGAATAACTCTTCATATGTTATGTTAACATACCAGGTTCTCACTTCATGTAACGTAACATTATTCTGTTGTTGCCTCTAGTTTTATTTTAATCTTTCAAGATCACATGTCTGTTCTTGGATTTTATTGAATAAATTTCCCCCAAAAACACAACTTATACTCCAGTGCGACTTATATATGTTTTTACTTCTTTATTATGTATTTTATGGAGACACTTATAGTCCAGAGAATACTGTACTCACACCTGCACATTATTAGGTGAAAGAAAAAAAAACAACATCAATATCTTCAATTGTTTGATTATAGTTGAATATTGTTGGATTATAGTTGAAAATTGTTTGATTATAGTTGAATATTGTTTGATTATAGTTGAAATATTGTTTGATTATAGTTGAAAATTGTTTGATTATAGTTGAAAATTGTTTGATTATAGTTGAAAATTGTTGGATTATAGTTGAAAATAGTTTGATTATAGTTGAAAATTGTTTGATTATAGTTGAAAATTGTTGGATTATAGTTGAAAATTGTTTGATTATAGTTGAAAATTGTTTGATTATAGTTGAAAATTGTTTGATTATAGTTGAAAATTGTTTGATTATAGTTGAAAATTGTTTGATTATAGTTGAAAATTGTTTGATTATAGTTGAAAATTGTTTGATTATAGTTGAAAATTATTGGATTAAGTTGAAAATTGTTTGATTATAGTTGAAAATTGTTTTGATTATAGTTGAAAATTGTTTGATTATAGTTGAAAATTGTTGTGATTATAGTTGAAAATTGTTTGATTATAGTTGAAAATTGTTTGATTATAGTTGAAAATTGTTTGATTATAGTTGAAAATTGTTGGATTATAGTTGAAAATTGTTGGATTATAGTTGAAAATTATCGCATTATAGATATCGTGCCCCTCATCCCGACTATAACGTTGCCCGGAGAATCCACCTGAGACCCAGACTTCCCTCCATCACACTCATTCATGGCTCCATCAGAGACGTGTCGACCCCTGAACCCCGAGAACGCTCACCTGTCTGGCCCGACACCTTGATGGCGACGCCGTTGCAGAACGCCCCCTTGCCCCTGCGAGCCGAGTACATCTTGTCCTCCACGCAGCTGTAGACCATCCCGAACTCGATCTGCGAGCGTCAGACGAGGCTGATTAACGGCGAGAGCTTTCAAAAATAGACAGAACCCACAGATGGATGATTGGGGGCAATTAGGGCGTAATGATGATAATAATTGAGGCGTTTCCGCGTCTTCAGACGGTGAATCT
>JACEEU010000721.1:33961689-33964189 GCA_016630915.1 Callionymus lyra | reverse complement strand
CAAGAAACATCTGTGTTTGATGATCTACTGACTCCTTCAAGAAACATCTGTGTTTGATGATCTACTGACTCCTTCAAGAAACATGTGTGTTTGATGATCTACTGACTCCTTCAAGAAACATCTGTGTTTGATGATCTACTGACTCCTTCAAGAAACATCTGTGTTTGATGATCTACTGACTCCTTCAAGAAACATCTGTGTTTGATGATCTACTGACTCCTTCAAGAAACATCTTAAGACGTTTTTATTTGTTCAGGCTTTTCCTTGAATTTCTGGAACTCCTGTGTTGTTCTCAGTTTTATCTTGATCTTTAAAGTATAAACTTTATTGAATATTGTTTTGATTGTTTAAGCGCTTTGTGACCCTGGTCTAGAAAAGCGCTATACAAATAAAAATGACTTACTTACTTACTTACTAAGATAAAGGAAAGTACAAAATCAAGTGATTGAATCAAGCTACAGTCGAAGGGCTTCACCCTTGCCTTGTCTCAGGGTCAAGGTGACCCAAAGCCCCTGAAAACAAATGCGTTTGTGGTATCCCTTGTGTTGTCTCAGGGTCAAGATGAACAACCTCCACCACTATTTGACAAAGACATGTCTCTAGTTAGAGAAAACTGACCACAAACTGTTTCAACTGAGAAAAATCTCTAAAATGTTGTCACAACATGATCAGGATCTAATAATCCATGTGTTTGTGTCGTTTACACTATTGTAACAGTTTATTTTCATGTCTAAACAAGAAGGATCTGTCTCGCCTGCAGTTCATACTAAACTCTGAGAATTCTGAGCCGCTCTAGTAGAAGAACTCACATTTCTCTCCTAAAATCATCCTAAACTACATTTTATCTCCGAAGATTTTGTTATCAGTTAAATCAGTTAAATCACAACCTATTTTCTCCAGACCTAGTTTAATTGATGTCCCTGTTCTATGGTTTGATCTAATAATCTTTGTTTAATTGAGTGATACATGAATCACATCAAGTCCTCTCACCTCGCCGGCCTGCTTGGTGACCTCCACACAGTGGTCCATACACTCCTGCCACGGGTCACTCATGATGATGGAGGTGAAGATACTCCTGCTGTAGGATCTGAGGACGAGCAAAAACAACATCTGAGGACATGTTTTTAAAAACTCTTTAAACAACAACCATCTTGGAAATTATGCATCTGCCCACTGGACAATTAAAGATTTTTATTTTGGTTAAATGTCGCTCAAAGTAACTACATTATTAGAACAAATATCTGTTAACAATTGATCAACTTGTTTGTAAAAATGTCGGCATTGAACATCATTATTTAACTGGATATGTTAACAGGTTTTATCTCACTTTTAATTGTTTATTGTATCGTGTTCTTTTTGTTATTTTGCTGTTCTTATTATTGCACTTCAATTTTAAATTATTTATGTTTGTTTTTAATTCTAATATTGGGTAAAACACTTTGTGACCACTGTGTCTTGTTATTATTTTTTTTACTTTTACTTATTCATGTTTGTTGTTATTATTGTAAATACATTCACTGAATTTATTCATATAATGTGTGTGTTTTGTTATAGCAGTCTGGAAGGTGCTCTATAAATAAACATTATTATTATTACTCGGCGATAACAGACTCGTTGTATGTACATATTTAATAGTACTTTATTTATTTTATTTATTTATTTATTTTATGTCACTCAAAAACTTTAAATATCTGTTAACAAGTCAACTTGTTAAAAATGTCGGTTGAATCATTATTTAACTGGATTTAACAGGTTTTAACTCATATTTTTTGATCTTATTCTTTTTTTATTTTGCTTATTTATACTTTTTTAAATTATTCATGTTTGTTTTTATTTAATTTGTAAAACATTTTGACCATTTTTGTTATTATTTATTTTTTTTATTTTACTTATTCATGTTTGTTGTATTCCTTTTTTTTTTTTTTTTTTTCTTTTTTTTTTTTTTTATTTATTTTATGTCACTCAAAGTAACTACATTATAAGAACAAATATCTGTTAACAATTGATCAACTTGTTAAAAATGTCGGTGTTGAACATCATTATTTAACTGGATATGTTAACAGGTTTTAACTCACTTTTACTTGTTTATTGCATCTTATTCTTTTTCTTATTTTGCTTATTATAGTACTTCAATTTTAAATTATTCATGTTTGTTTTTAATTCTAATATTGGGTAAAACACTTTGTGACCACTGTGTTTTGTTATTATTTCATTATTATTATTATTTTACTTTTACTTATTCATGTTTGTTGTTATTATTGTAAATACATGTACTGAATGTATTCATATAATGCGTGTGTAATGTGTGTGTTTTGTTATAGCAGTCTGGAAGGTGCTATATAAATAAACATTATTATTATTATTATTATTATTATTATGCTGAATACAAGGACATTTATTAATAAAGTACTTTTACCTAAAGGATATACACATTTGAATTGTATACTTAACAGCGTCTCGGCAATGATTACAGCCTCGTTGTATGTACATATTTAATAGT
>JACEEU010000721.1:33919189-33956689 GCA_016630915.1 Callionymus lyra | reverse complement strand
CGAGGAGATCTGGAGAACGTTCGAGGACGCGGTGGGACGGCGCCCGTCCTGCGACGTGACGGCGGAACATTACCATCCCATGTTCCTGGCCACGCCTCAGACCTGGACATGTGATCGGGTGAGAGCTTCACCTGGAAGCCACGGTTCCTCACGGATGATTCACGTCCTTCTGAACATCCTTCAGTTCCTGCTGTGGAGTAAAACCCGAGCGCTGATGCGAAGCTACGCCGCGGTTCTGCGTCACTTCTGGACGCTGGAGGACACGCTGGTGGGATATTTGTTCAACGACCTGATGTGGTGCGGAAGAGACCACGAGTCCGGTTCGTCTGACTCTTCCTTCTTAAGTACTGTCTTGTTTCCTGGTCTCATGACCATCCAGACCTTACAGAGCTTTTCTCTTCACACACGAGGGACGCTATGGAAGAAGATTTTTATTGAAATTATAATTGAATTATTTAACTAACAGTGTTTCATGATACATTGAATATATCATCGACATAGAAACTAACAGTGTTTCATGATACATTGAATATATCATCGACATAGAAACTAACAGTGTTTCATGATACATTGAATATATCATCGACATAGAAACTAACAGTGTTTCATGATACATTGAATATATCATCGAATAGAAACTAACAGTGTTTCATGATACATTGAATATATCATCACATAGAAACTAACAGTGTTTCATGATACATTGAATATATCATCGACATAGAAACTAACAGTGTTTCATGATACATTGAATATATCATCGACATAGAAACTAACAGTGTTTCATGATACATTGAATATATCATCGACATAGAAACTAACAGTGTTTCATGATACATTGAATATATCATCGACATAGAAACTAACAGTGTTTCATGGACTACATTGAATATATCATCGACATAGAAACTAACAGTGTTTCATGATACATTGAATATATCATCGACATAGAAACTAACAGTGTTTCATGATACATTGAATATATCATCGACATAGAAACTAACAGTGTTTCATGATACATTGAATATATCATCGACATAGAAACTAACAGTGTTTCATGATACATTGATTATCATCGACATAGAAACTAACAGTGTTTCATGATACATTGAATATATCATCGACATAGAAACTAACAGTGTTTCATGATACATTGAATATATCATCGACATAGAAACTAACAGTGTTTCATGATACATTGAATATATCATCGACATAGAAACTAACAGTGTTTCATGATACATTGAATATATCATCGACATAGAAACTAACAGTGTTTCATGATACATTGAATATATCATCGACATAGAAACTAACAGTGTTTCATGATACATTGAATATATCATCGACATAGAAACTAACAGTGTTTCATGATACATTGAATATATCATCGACATAGAAACTAACAGTGTTTCATGATACATTGAATATATCATCGACATAGAAACTAACAGTGTTTCATGATACATTGAATATATCATCGACATAGAAACTAACAGTGTTTCATGATACATTGAATATATCATCGACATAGAAACTAACAGTGTTTCATGATACATTGAATATATCATCGACATAGAAACTAACAGTGTTTCATGATACATTGAATATATCATCGACATAGAAACTAACAGTGTTTCATGATACATTGAATATATCATCGACATAGAAACTAACAGTGTTTCATGATACATTGAATATATCATCGACATAGAAACTAACAGTGTTTCATGATACATTGAATATATCATCGACATAGAAACTAACAGTGTTTCATGATACATTGAATATATCATCGACATAGAAACTAACAGTGTTTCATGATACATTGAATATATCATCGACATAGAAACTAACAGTGTTTCATGATACATTGAATATATCATCGACATAGAAACTAACAGTGTTTCATGATACATTGAATATATCATCGACATAGAAACTAACAGTGTTTCATGATACATTGAATATATCATCGACATAGAAACTAACAGTGTTTCATGATACATTGAATTATATCATCGACATAGAAACTAACAGTGTTTCATGATACATTGAATATATCATCGACATAGAAACTAACAGTGTTTCATGATACATTGAATTTATCATCGACATAGAAACTAACAGTGTTTCATGATACATTGAATTTATCATCGACATAGAAACTAACAGTGTTTCATGATACATTGAATTTATCATCGACATAGAAACTAACAGTGTTTCATGATACATTGAATATATCATCGACATAGAAACTAACAGTGTTTCATGATACATTGAATTTATCATCGACATAGAAACTAACAGTGTTTCATGATACATTGAATATATCATCGACATAGAAACTAACAGTGTTTCATGAATTATTTTTAGTATTATTTAAATGGTTCATTTTTAAATTGAAAAAAAAAAAAAATTCACAATAAACAGTTTTTTAAACGTATATTCAGTCCAATAAAAAATGAAAAAAAAAGAATTATATGAAAATTCCAATAATTATAATTTAATTATTTTTAATATTATTTAAATGGTTCATTTTTACATGAAAGGTACCATTTTTTTTAATAATTTAAATTGAAAAAATAAAAAATAATTAAAAACTAACAATTTTTTAAACGTATATTTATTCCAATAAAAAAAAATGTAATCCACTAAACTGAACAATCTTCCGACACAAGCCTAACCCGTTCAAATAATCAGAACTTGGTGATGTCAAAAAGTGAAAAGGTTAAATAAAACATTTGTGTTTTTGTCTCACACAGGATTTGATTTCGACTCTTGTCCTGATTGGTCCGAGTGTCGACATCATCCTGTGTTTTCCTTGTGGAGGCAGGCGTCGCAGAACGTGAGTTCAGACGCCGGATGACGTTAAACAGTGGAATCCTGCAAGAACTGCTGCTTCAGTTTGCAGAGTGGGCCTGTGGGAACGTCACGGTGCTGCTCAACGGCTCCATCCACGAGGCCTTCAGCCCCCGGAGGTGAGAGCAGGATCTCCGCGGCGACTCGTCCACATCTGCTCTCGTCCGCAGCATCCTGGGAAGTGTTGAGCTGCAGAGTCTGGATCCAGGACGAGTCAACTTCGTCAACATCAAGGTGGTGACCAACCTGGGCGGACCCTCAGTGTGAGACTCTCTCCGCCCGTCCTCCCCTCACTCGTGAACACGACCCCCAGAGAAGAATCATCACCTTTAAAAACACGTTAAATAACATCGACTGAGACGATGGCTTTGAATAGTTTCATTTTTTCTATTTATTTTTTTATTAATGTTTTATTGAAAATGTGGGGGAGGTTTAATTTATTTTAAATTATTTAAATCAATAATTTGTACATTGAAGTCTAAACATTTTTTTAATGAACAATTAAATGAGTAATTCATATATTAATTAATTATTGTATTTTTTTTATTAAGTTTTTAAAACAATATATATTTTTAACACGTAGTTTTATAATTACAATAATTCAAAGGCATTTAAAAAATAAAAACAGTGGCATTATTACGTAAAATGTTTACATACATTTAGAAAATATAATAAATGATTGGAATTATAAGATTAAACTTTATGTTTAAATAAAAGGAATTCATTAAAAAATATAAAAAGTAGTTTTTTTCAATTCAATTGTTCAAAAAAACAATCAATCACGTCAACAGAGACATTATTGAATTCAAAAAGTTAAATTATGAAAAAATATTTCAAATCAAAAATACTTCCTGAACACTGAACACCTGCGTGCGCCGCCATCTTGGGAAAGAGTGAGATCCTGGATAGAAACATCTGCTGTGGATCAACAGTCTAAACCTGTGGTCCTCAGATAACAGCAAGTCATTGTGTGTCCGGCTCCAGAGAATCCTGCAGACGAGGCTCCATCTCAGACATGATCCAGATTCTTCAGTTTCGAGGTTTCCGCTGGACCTGCACCGACAATGACCCGTGAGAACAGATGTGGGGTCAGATCTTCTCGTGTGAGGGAGTCATTCGACGTATCTCCACAGGTCCCTGGTGATCCTGCAGTGTGTCCAGGACCCCCAGCACCCGGCCTGTCGGACCTTTGGTCTTCATGTCTCATAGGATGGAAGGAACCAGTTCATCTTCTCGAGTTCACTGGTCGAACAGCAGCTCATGATTTTCATTGTCTTTATTTGAAGTCATTAAAAACTGAAACACACTGTTTGCTGAGGTTGATATTCTTGAAGATGTTTTTTTTAATTTAAACTGTGAGTTCGACTAAAAATAAACAAAAAAAAACAACTGTTATGATACTGTTTCATGATACATTGAATATATCATCGACATAGAAACTAACAGTGTTTCATGATACATTAAAAAATTAATCGACATAGAAACTAACAGTGTTTCATGATACATTGAATATATCATCGACATAGAAACTAACAGTGTTTCATGATACATTGAATATATCATCGACATAGAAACTAACAGTGTTTCATGATACATTGAATATATCATCGACATAGAAACTAACAGTGTTTCATGATACATTGAATATATCATCGACATAGAAACTAACAGTGTTTCATGATACATTGAATATATCTCGACATAGAAACTAACAGTGTTTCATGATACATTGAATATATCATCGACATAGAAACTAACAGTGTTTCATGATACATTGAATATATCATCGACATAGAAACTAACAGTGTTTCATGATACATTGAATATATCATCGACATAGAAACTAACAGTGTTTCATGATACATTGAATATATCATCGACATAGAAACTAACAGTGTTTCATGATACATTGAATATATCATCGACATAGAAACTAACAGTGTTTCATGATACATTGAATATATCATCGACATAGAAACTAACAGTGTTTCATGATACATTGAATATATCATCGACATAGAAACTAACAGTGTTTCATGATACATTGAATATATCATCGACATAGAAACTAACAGTGTTTCATGATACATTGAATATATCATCGACATAGAAACTAACAGTGTTTCATGATACATTGAATATATCATCGACATAGAAACTAACAGTGTTTCATGATACATTGAATATATCATCGACATAGAAACTAACAGTGTTTCATGATACATTGAATATATCATCGACATAAAAACTAACAGTGTTTCATGATACATTGAATATATCATCGACATAGAAACTAACAGTGTTTCATGATACATTCAATATATCATCGACATAGAAACTAACAGTGTTTCATGATACATTGAATATATCATCGACATAGAAACTAACAGTGTTTCATGATACATTGAATATATCATCGACATAGAAACTAACAGTGTTTCATGATACATTGAATATATCATCGACATAGAAACTAACAGTGTTTCATGATACATTGAATATATCATCGACATAGAAACTAACAGTGTTTCATGATACATTGAATAAATCATTGATGTATAAACAGAGAATAAAAATAATAATAATAATTACAAATATTTATATAACATATATCTTTCCTGATGTTGGTCACAGCTTGTCATTAATGGGTGATGAATCACATGTTTGTCGCTCCTGGTTCTTGTGTAAAACTAAGAAGTATGTCAAGAGTGTCAAGAGTCTTTCTTGAAGCTGTGATCCTGCTCATTATCAGCAGGTATGTGACCTTCTCAACATGTCTGAACAGGTTGATCTTCTTTACCTGATCTTTTTCTCACGAGAGTTGAAAGAACCTCAAGAAGGTATAAAGGAACTTGTATAAAAGTGTGTCGGCGACAGTGAAGGAAACAGTGAGACGTGTCGTAACAAAAGACCAGAGCGAAGCCGTCGTGATAAGAGATGATCTCAACACAAAACACTTGATTCACTTCTTAAAGTATTTCATTGAAGCAACATGTTGGAGCGAAACCATCTAACCACTTCATCCTCCCACATCCTCCTCAGATGACCTTCAAATTCTTTCTTCTGGAACCACACACGAGTTTCAGACACTTTACGGTTGAAATAAAACCACACAAGTGAGAAGAAAAGCAGGTCCAACGACGAGCGACGGTGGGAAGGAAAACAGGCAGAAACCTTGTGCAGAACCAGACTGAGTTTGAACGACCTCCTGCTGTGACCGGCCGGGATGAGGAGGTCAGATCCAGGAGGTGCCCGGCCGACCTCTGGACTGCAGGTGATTCACTAAGATGGCATGAGTTATAAAAAAAGAGTTCTTGGTTTTTACACACTTTAACACGCACACACACACATACACACTTTAACACACACTTAAACACACACACGTGTTTGATGATCTACTGACTCCTTCAACAAACATCTCAAGACACTTTTATTTGTTCAGGCTTTTCCTTGATTCTCTGAGACTCTTGTGTTTGTCTCTGTGTTATCTTGACTTAATGTATATACTTTATTGTGTATTGTTTCTTTGTGACCCTGGTCTAGAAAAGCTCTATAAATATAATTGACTTACTTTAACACACACACATACACACACATACACATAGTTAAAGTTACTATTAAATGTATTGATTAACTCTAATTGTATTAGTTTAGTCAAGTGTGAAACAAAGATAAATGATATAGTTTAGTTATAGTTTAGATTAATTATAGATTATATAGTTATAGTTTATATAAGTTATGGTTTATATAAGTTATAGATTATATAGTTATAGTTTATATAAGTTATGGTTTATATAAGTTATAGATTATATAGTTATAGTTTATATAAGTTATAGTTTATGTAAGTTATAGATTATATAGTTATAGTTTATATAAATTATAGTTTATATAAGTTATAGATTATATAGTTATAGATTATATAGTTATAGTTTATATAAGTTATAGTTTATATAAGTTATAGATTATATAGTTATAGTTTATATAAATTATAGTTTATATAAGTTATAGATTATATAGTTATAGTTTATATAAATTATAGTTTATATAAGTTATAGTTTATATAAGTTATAGATTATATAGTTATAGTTTATATAAGTTATAGTTTATATACTGTAGTTATAGTTTATATAAGTTATAGATTATATAGTTATAGTTTCTATAAATTATAGTGTATATAGTTATAGTTTATATAAGTTATAGTTTATATAGTTATAGTTTATATAAATTATAGTTTATATAGTTATAGTTTATATAAGTTATAGCATATATAGTTATGGTTTATATAGTTATAGATTATATAGTTATAGTTTATATAGTTATATAGTATGCATAGTATATATATATATTTCACACTCTAACACAATCGGATGCAAAACAAATGCGATCAAACTCACTGTTACTTTATTTTTATTGTGTCTAGATTGTGATTTGAAGTTAATGTTTATAGTTTTTATAGATCGTGTTGTTGATCGTTTTCATAGTTCACTTATTGTGTGTGTGTGTGTGTGTGTGTGTGTGTGTGTGTGTGTGTGTGTGTGTGTGTGTGTCAGTGAATTTTTATCACGTCCGTGCGCGTGCTCGATCCTACTGCGGTGATTGGTCCAGACGCGTGTGCGTGCACGCGCAGTGAGTATAAACGCTGGTCTGTCGCGCGGTGCGAGTGGCTGTGCGCGTCCACGTGAGACAGGTGGAAGGATGAAGACTCGGTGGATCGTTCTGATCGTCCTCAGTCTCGCCATCGTGGTTCTGGGACTCGGACTCGGACTCGGACTCGGACTCGGACTCAAACCAAAACCGCTGCGAGACTCTTTCATCAGCACGTGCACGCGCTTTGAGAAGTGAGTCGAGATCCGTCAGGAATGAAAGTCTAAAGTCTAAAGTCTTCATCCTCTTCAGTCAATGATTGACAGCCGCACATTTACGACTTTGGCGCGAAGGAAAGCGAAAGTAAAACGAGAGTTTGATGTAAAAGTTGCAATAATTAATCTGTATTTATTTATCTAGCAATTAAAAATATTGATTGATGAGTTTTTGCGTAAGTATTTGCGTAAAAAATATATACATGTATATATATTTTCTTTAAATGTAATTTAATTTAATTACTTAAAGATGAAAATGTTTAGTTCAATTATTTAAAAGAAAAACATTTAATGCTTAAAAAAGTTAAAGGGCACCTAATGTGTCTCTTAAAGTGTTCCAGGACCTCTATTATACTGTAATATACTCTATTATACTCTATTATGCTGTATTATACTGTATTATACTGTATTATACTGTATTATACTGTAATATACTGTATTATACTGTATTATACTGTATTATACTCTATTATACTGTATTATACTGTATTATACTGTATTATACTCTATTATACTCTATTATGCTTATTATATTATATGTATTATACTGTATTATACTCTATTATACTGTAATATACTCTATTATACTCTATTATGCTGTATTATACTGTATTATACTGTATTATACTGTATTATACTCTATTATACTGTAATATACTCTATTATACTCTATTATGCTGTATTATACTGTATTATACTGTATTATACTCTATTATACTGTAATATACTGTATTATACTGTATTATACTGTATTATACTGTATTATACTGTATTATACTGTATTATACTGTATTATACTGTAATATACTATATTATACTCTATTATACTCTATTATACTCATCAGTTTATTTTCGCACAAAACTCTCATTTAATAAAGATAGATTAGAAAATGCGCCTAAGCCCCGCCCACTCTGCTCTGATTGGTCGGGAGTCAAAGGTGATGGTAGCACCTGCCGTCGGTCTATCATACACTGGGATTTGCGAACGTGTTTTTAATTTTTATGAGGTGTTTGTGAAGAAATGACATCATGATGACAACCTGCCCGAGAAGTTCTGCAGCAGAGACATGAACCAGGTGAGTGACTCCCGTCAAATATTAATATATTAAAACACATGTATCTGTCGATTAATACAGTCATTCATGTGCCACGTTAACCCTGGTATTGCAGTATTACATCTGTGTAACATGTTCTTTTATTCCAGGTCCTGAGATGAGAAGACCTGGGATTTGAACCAAACTGTCTCGGTTCTTACACACTACAAAATATTATATTATATATTATATTAATGACATATTTAGATCTGATTTTACGTTGAGTTGTTACTACGTGTAAAATAAAAACAATGGTGGATGTGGTGGAATAAAATGTATTTTCCTTTTTCACCTGAAGCATTGACTGGTAACTTCCAGTATATTTTGATGGTATTGGAAAACCAAGAAACATTCCAAATGAATTTAAATGAGCTAATGAAGTAGCTGATGGGTTTCCTGGAACGTTGGTGCCTTTAAAGAACTCTGACAGAATGAACTACGTTCATTAGAAGGTGAACTACACTAGAGACCTGGTATCGCAGTACAACTATCTGTCACTTCACTTACGGCGTACTTCTATAGACATGATACTTGCAGAGAAGGGAGGGGTGTGCGCAGTGTTGGGTGATGCATGTTGTGCGTTCATTCCTGATAACTCCGCCCCGGATGGTGGTTCGACCAACGCCATCGATGGTCTTAAATAGTCTTAGTTAGTTAGTTTGCTAAATGGAAGTCAATAATAATATCTCTTTTGACGTCGCTGTATCTTCAGCACTTGTTGTGATCTGTGGGTACTGTTGTATTCCTTGTATCCGCTCGTTACGTAACTGTACTATCATGTCTGTGTATTACTCACCCCTGATGTAACTGTACTATCATGTCTGTGTATTACCCACCCCTGATGTAACTGTACTATCATGTCTGTGTATTACTCACCCCTGATGTAACTGTACTATCATGTCTGTGTATTACCCACCCCTGATGTAACTCTACTATCATGTCTGTGTATTACTCACCCCTGATGTAACTGTACTATCATGTCTGTGTATTACTCACCCCTGATGTAACTGTACTATCATGTCTGTGTATTACTCACCCCTGATGTAACTGTACTATCATGTCTGTGTATTACTCACCCCTGATGTAACTGTACTATCATGTCTGTGTATTAGCATACCACCCCTGATGTAACTGTACTATCATGTCTGTGTATTACTCACCCCTGATGTAACTGTACTATCATGTCTGTGTATTACCACCCCTGATGTAACTGTACTATCATGTCTGTGTATTACTCACCCCTGATGTAACTGTACTATCATGTCTGTGTATTACTCACCCCTGATGTAACTGTTATCTGTACTATCATGTCTGTGTATTACTCACCCCTGATGTAACTGTACTATCATGTCTGTGTATTACTCACCCCTGATGTAACTGTACTATCATGTCTGTGTATTACTCACCCCTGATGTAACTGTACTATCATGTCTGTGTATTACTCACCCCTGATGTAACTGTACTATCATGTCTGTGTATTACTCACCCCTGATGTAACTGTACTATCATGTCTGTGTATTACTCACCCCTGATGTAACTGTACTATCATGTCTGTGTATTACTCACCCCTGATGTAACTGTACTATCATGTCTGTGTATTACCCACCCCTGATGTAACTGTACTATCATGTCTGTGTATTACTCACCCCTGATGTAACTGTACTATCATGTCTGTGTATTACTCACCCCTGATGTAACTGTACTATCATGTCTGTGTATTACTCACCCCTGATGTAACTGTACTATCATGTCTGTGTATTACTCACCCCTGATGTAACTGTACTATCATGTCTGTGTATTACTCACCCCTGATGTAACTGTACTATCATGTCTGTGTATTACTCACCCCTGATGTAACTGTACTATCATGTCTGTGTATTACTCACCCCTGATGTAACTGTACTATCATGTCTGTGTATTACTCACCCCTGATGTAACTGTACTATCATGTCTGTGTATTACTCACCCCTGATGTAACTGTACTATCATGTCTGTGTATTACTCACCCCTGATGTAACTGTACTATCATGTCTGTGTATTACTCACCCCTGATGTAACTGTACTATCATGTCTGTGTATTACTCACCCCTGATGTAACTGTACTATTTTTCACACCCTGATGTAACTGTACTATCATGTCTGTGTATTACTCACCCCTGATGTAACTGTACTATCATGTCTGTGTATTACTCACCCCTGATGTAACTGTACTATCATGTCTGTGTATTACCCACCCCTGATGTAACTGTACTATCATGTCTGTGTATTACTCACCCCTGATGTAACTGTACTATCATGTCTGTGTATTACTCACCCCTGATGTAACTGTACTATCATGTCTGTGTATTACTCACCCCTGATGTAACTGTACTATATGTCTGTGTTCCCTGATGTAACTGTACTATCATGTCTGTGTATTACTCACCCCTGATGTAACTGTACTATCATGTCTGTGTATTACTCACCCCTGATGTAACTGTACTATCATGTCTGTGTATTACTCACCCCTGATGTAACTGTACTATCATGTCTGTGTATTACTCACCCCTGATGTAACTGTACTATCATGTCTGTGTATTACTCACCCCTGATGTAACTGTACTATCATGTCTGTGTATTACTCACCCCTGATGTAACTGTACTATCATGTCTGTGTATTACTCACCCCTGATGTAACTGTACTATCATGTCTGTGTATTACTCACCCCTGATGTAACTGTACTATCATGTCTGTGTATTACCCACCCCTGATGTAACTGTACTATCATGTCTGTGTATTACTCACCCCTGATGTAACTGTACTATCATGTCTGTGTATTACTCACCCCTGATGTAACTGTACTATCATGTCTGTGTATTACTCACCCCTGATGTAACTGTACTATCATGTCTGTGTATTACTCACCCCTGATGTAACTGTACTATCATGTCTGTGTATTACTCACCCCTGATGTAACTGTACTATCATGTCTGTGTATTACTCACCCCTGATGTAACTGTACTATCATGTCTGGTATTACTCACCCCTGACCCTGTAACACCCTGGGTACTCACCCCTGATGTAACTGTACTATCATCATGTCTGTGTAAGCTGTACTATCATGTCACCCCTGATGTAACTGTACTATCATGTCTGTGTATTACTCACCCCTGATGTAACTGTACTATCATGTCTGTGTATTACTCACCCCTGATGTAACTGTACTATCATGTCTGTGTATTACTCACCCCTGATGTAACTGTACCATGTCTGTACTATCATGTCTGTGTATTATGTCTTCACCCCTGATGTAACTGTACTATCATGTCTGTGTATTACTCACCCCTGATGTAACTGTACTATCATGTCTGTGTATTACTCACCCCTGATGTAACTGTACTATCATGTCTGTGTATCTCACCCCTGATGTAACTGTACTATCATGTCTGTGTATTACTCACCCCTGATGTAACTGTACTATCATGTCTGTGTATTACTCACCCCTGATGTAACTGTACTATCATGTCTGTGTATTACTCACCCCTGATGTAACTGACTATCATGTCTGTGTATTACTCACCCCTGATGTAACTGTACTATCATGTCTGTGTATTACTCACCCCTGATGTAACTGTACTATCATGTCTGTGTATTACTCACCCTACCCCTGATGTAACTGTACTATCATGTCTGTGTATTACTCACCCCTGATGTAACTGTACTATCATGTCGTGTGTATTACTCACCCCTGATGTAACTGTACTATCATGTCTGTGTATTACCCACCCCTGATGTAACTGTACTATCATGTCTGTGTATTACTCACCCCTGATGTAACTGTACTATCATGTCTGTGTATTACTCACCCCTGATGTAACTGTACTATCATGTCTGTGTATTACCCACCCCTGATGTAACTGTACTATCATGTCTGTGTATTACTCACCCCTGATGTAACTGTACTATCATGTCTGTGTATTACTCACCCCTGATGTAACTGTACTATCATGTCTGTGTATTACTCACCCCTGATGTAACTGTACTATCATGTCTGTGTATTACTCACCCCTGATGTAACTGTACTATCATGTCTGTGTATTACTCACCCCTGATGTAACTGTACTATCATGTCTGTGTATTACTCACCCCTGATGTAACTGTACTATCATGTCTGTGTATTACCCACCCTTATGTTACTATCAATGTGTGTATTACTCACTGTACTATCATGTCTGTGTATTACTCACCCCTGATGTAACTGTACTAGCATGTCTGTGCGTACTACTCACCCCTGATGTAACTGTACTATCATGTCTGTGTATTACTCACCCCTGATGTAACTGTACTATCATGTCTGTGTATTACTCACCCCTGATGTAACTGTACTATCATGTCTGTGTATTACTCACCCCTGATGTAACTGTACTATCATGTCTGTTGTATTACTCACCCCTGATGTAACTGTACTATCAGTCTGTGTATTACTTGCACCCCTGATGTAACTGTACTATCATGTCTGTGTATTACTCACCCCTGATGTAACTGTACTATCATGTCTGTGTATTACTCACCCCTGATGTAACTGTACTATCATGTCTGTGTATTACTCACCCCTGATGTAACTGTACTATCATGTCTGTGTATTACTCACCCCTGATGTAACTGTACTATCATGTCTGTGTATTACTCACCCCTGATGTAACTGTACTATCATGTCTGTGTATTACTCACCCCTGATGTAACTGTACTATCATGTCTGTGTATTACTCACCCCTGATGTAACTGTACTATCATGTCTGTGTATTACTCACCCCTGATGTAACTGTACTATCTATCATGTCTGTGTATTACTCACCCCTGATGTAACTGTACTATCATGTCTGTGTATTACTCACCCCTGATGTAACTGTACTATCATGTCTGTGTATTACTCACCCCTGATGTAACTGTACCTATCATGTCTGTGTCTATTACTCACCCCTGATGTAACTGTACTATCATGTCTGTGTATTACTCACCCCTGATGTAACTGTACTATCATGTCTGTGTATTACTCACCCCTGATGTAACTGTACTATCATGTCTGTGTATTACTCACCCCTTATGTAACACAG
The DNA here is from genome assembly GCA_016630915.1 of Callionymus lyra. Classification (NCBI taxonomy): domain Eukaryota; kingdom Metazoa; phylum Chordata; class Actinopteri; order Syngnathiformes; family Callionymidae; genus Callionymus; species Callionymus lyra. The sequence goes on along the minus strand of JACEEU010000721.1, from coordinate 33,942,780 downwards.
GTTCCATCAGCTGCTCAGTATCAGGAACTATAAAAAAATAAAAAAATAAATAAACTTACTTCCTTCACGTTTCACTTCCTGCCTGATGACGTCACTCACTGAGATCTAAAGTGTTTTCATGAGTCAAAGAAACGTCAACAGAACGATTGCAGGGTCGTTTTTTACCACATAAAACATTTATATACTTATTTTTAGAGCAATTTCTTTCCTGCTTGAACATTTAATGATTTGTTTTTTAAGGATTTAGGTTAGCTTCTAAATGTTCTTCTAAATGTTCTTCTAAATGTTCTTCTAAATGTTCTTCTAAATGTTCTTCTAAATGTTCTTCTAAATGTTCTTCTAAATGTTTTTTTTATTTTTTTTTTTTTTTTTTTTTTTTTTTTTTTTTTTTTTTTTTTTTTTTTTTTTTTTTTTTTTTTTTTTTTTTTTTTTTTTTTTTTTTTTTTTTTTTTTTTTTTTTTTTTTTTAAATGTTCTTCTAAATGTTCTTCTAAATGTTCTTCTAAATGTTCTTCTAAATGTTCTCCTAAATGTTCTCCAAAATCTAAATGTTCTTCTAAATGTTCTTCTAAATGTTCTTCTAAATGTTCTTCTAAATGTTCTTCTAAATGTTCTTCTAAATGTTCTTCTAAATGTTCTTCTAAATGTTCTTCTAAATGTTCTCCTAAATGTTCTCTAAATGTTCTTCTAAATGTTCTCCTAAATGTTCTTCTAAATGTTCTTCTAAATGTTCTCCTAAATGTTCTTCTAAATGTTCTTCTAAATGTTCTTCTAAATGTTCCTCTAAATGTTCTCTAAATGTTAGAGTTTTCACATGAGGTGCACTAAGACAACAACACAACTGTGGAGACAGAAGTAGCAACTGTGTTGTGTGTTCCTCAGATACAACTGTGAGCGGTTGTGGCAGATGTTTGAAAAGGCCTACGTGGGCAAGAATCCATGTAACGTCCCTCAGGAATCGTACAACGATCTCATGGCAGCTGCACCGTTCGAACCCGACTGTAACAACGTAAACACTCGAAACACTTTATCTTATATTATCTTATCTTATCTTATCCTATCTTATCTTATCTCAAGTGTGACGTCACCTGATCTTCTCTCTGTGCTTCAGATGATGCTGTGGAGCAAAAACAAGGACTTCCCGTGGTTGATGACCCACAAGAGAAGGTGCTACACACAGCTGGAGTCCACGGTGCTCGGAGCTTCTCTGGACGGCAAGACCTGGTGTGGAAATGAAAGCAGCCAAAGTGAGAGACACTCACACCATTGATTCATAATAGAATTCAATCATTTTTATTTTAAAGTTACGTTAAAGTTTACGTTAGTTCTTTATTTTTTTGTAATAATTAAATTAAGAAACTTTCAAAGTACTTTTTCTTCCACATAAAGGTTGATATTCTAATTCCAATACTTCAAAAACTCATTTTCTGAAGCACAGTTTCCCGCTGTATCTCCCGCGCGTTCGTTGTTTGGACCTCAAAGAGAACCAGAAGGAAAAAACGTTAAAAGAACTTGTGTTTATTCTAACAACAGAAGGAGATTAAGGCCCAGAATTGTGGGTCAGCGACTGTTGCCTGAGGAACTCTCAGAAACATCCACCCGCTGACGCCAGAAGCACAGAAACTCATTTCTTATACGGTGGAGCTTGAGCGCGGATGCTTAGCTCCATGGACCCGGACCTCGTTGTGGGTTGTTACGCGTCAGGTTGTCGGGCAGATTAGGGTGTCATAGAAGTCTCCCCAGATGTGAACCTTTGACCCCAGACATGGACCGCCATCAGACCAGTTCTGCGGTTGGAGACTGGCGCGTTCGGTTCCTCTTCACAGCACTGATGGTTCCTGTTCTTTCACTCGTCAGCATTTCACACTTTTAACTCTCATTTCACACTTTTAACTCTCATTTCACACTTTTAACTCTCATTTCACACTTTTAACTCTCATTTCACACTTTTAACTCTCATTTCACACTTTTAACTCTCATTTCACACTTTTAACTCTCATTTCACACTTTTAACTCTCATTTCACACTTTTAACTCTCATTTCACACTTTTAACTCTCTCTTTTAACTCTCATTTCACACTTTTAACTCTCATTTCACACTTTTAACTCTCATTTCACACTTTTAACTCTCATTTCACACTTTTAACTCTCATTTCACACTTTTAACTCTCATTTCACACTTTTAACTCTCATTTCACACTTTTAACTCTCATTTCACACTTTTAACTCTCATTTCACACTTTTAACTCTCATTTCACACTTTTAACTCTCATTTCACACTTTTAACTCTCATTTCACACTTTTAACTCTCATTTCACACTTTTAACTCTCATTTCACACTTTTAACTCTCATTTCACACTTTTAACTCTCATTTCACACTTTTAACTCTCATTTCACACTTTTACTCATTTCACACTTTTAACTCTCATTTCACACTTTTAACTCTCATTTCCACTTTTAACTCTCATTTCACACTTTTAACTCTCATTTCACCACCGTCACACTTTTAACTCTCATTTCACACTTTTAACTCTCATTTCACACTTTTAACTCTCATTTCACACTTTTAACTCTCATTTCACACTTTTAACTCTCATTTCACACTTTTAACTCTCATTTCACACTTTTAACTCTCATTTCACACTTTTAACTCTCATTTCACACTTTTAACTCTCATTTCACACTTTTAACTCTCATTTCACACTTTTAACTCTCAGGTACACTTTTAACTCTCATTTCACACTTTTAACTCTCATTTCACACTTTTAACTCTCATTTCACACTTTTAACTCTCATTTCACACTTTTAACTCTCATTTCACACTTTTAACTTTAACTCTCATTTCACACTTTTAACTCTCATTTCACACTTTTAACTCTCATTTCACACTTTTAACTCTCACGTCACACTTTTAACTCTCATTTCACACTTTTAACTCTCATTTCACACTTTTAACTCTCATTTCACACTTTAACTTCATTTAACTTTTAACTCTCATTTCACACTTTTAACTCTCATTTCACACTTTTAACTCTCACGTCACACTTTTAACTCTCATTTCACACTTTTAACTCTCGAGTCACACTTTTAACTCTCATTTCACACTTTTAACTCTCATTTCACACTTTTAACTCTCATTTCACACTTTTAACTCTCATTTCACACTTTTAACTCTCATTTCACACTTTTAACTCTCATTTCACACTTTTAACTCTCATTTCACACTTTTAACTCTCATTTCACACTTTTAACTCTCGGTCACTTTTACTCTCATTTCACACTTTTAACTCTCGAGTCACACTTTTAACTCTCATTTCACACTTTTAACTCTCACATTTCACACTTTTAAACTCTCATTTCACACTCGATTCACACTTTTAACTCTCATTTCACACTTTTAACTCTCGAGTCACACTTTTAACTCTCACGTCACACTTTTAACTCTCACGTCACACTTTTAACTCTCACGTCACACTTTTAACTCTCATTTCACACTTTTAACTCTCGAGTCACACTTTTAACTCTCACGTCACACTTTTAACTCTCATTTCACACTTTTAACTCTCATTTCACACTTTTAACTCTCATTTCACACTTTTAACTCTCGAGTCACACTTTTAACTCTCACGTCACACTTTTAACTCTCATTTCACACTTTTAACTCTCACGTCACACTTTTAACTCTCATTTCACACTTTTAACTCTCATTTCACACTTTTAACTCTCATTTCACACTTTTAACTCTCATTTCACACTTTTAACTCTCACGTCACACTTTTAACTCTCATTTCACACTTTTAACTCTCATTTCACACTTTTAACTCTCATTTCACACTTTTAACTCTCATTTCACACTTTTAACTCTCATTTCACACTTTTAACTCTCATTTCACACTTTTAACTCTCGAGTCACACTTTTAACTCTCATTTCACACTTTTAACTCTCTCATTTCATCACTGGGTAACTTCATGTTACACTTTTAACTGGTAAGATTGTTCTCTGTGGAATGTTCAGTCTATTCTTTATTGGTTAGTACATTATATATTTTATCTATATTCTATACAAATTATTTTATTCACAGTCTTTTAAGGTTAATATAAAAGTTGTTATAATAGTCTCCAGACTAAACCAACAGAGCTCAGAGCTACTGGATCAAACTTTCAGCCAATCATACGACGCACAGACGATCATGTGACGACGTAAAGCACATGATCAGGTCGAATTTTTTTAGTTTGTTTAGTTTTTTGTTTTTTTTAAACAAATAAAATAATAAAAACTTTCAATGAAAAAATAACGTATTCAATCATTCAGACAGTGTTTCCACTTTGAATATATATATATATATATATTGAACATTGAATATTACAATATAATAACAGTAGTTTCAAGTGTAGACTCAGTAGCAACACGTGATAAACATCATGACATTCTAGATGAAAACAAGTACAATTACAATGATTTTTTAAATAAACACACAAAAGAATAAATCAGCAAATAAAACAAGAAAAATAAATGAATGAATAAATAAAATGACAATAAAAAACACAACTTAGAATCCATTAATTATACGATGAATTTGTGTGAAATGAATGCTCATTTTATTTATGTATTTGTATTATTGTAATTTATGTCGATCGTCTTCTGGGAAGATTAACTTGATTTCACTTCCTTAGAAGAAGTCGTTGCGTGAGTTTCGAGAGTGTTTTCAATTCTGGGAAAGTTCAAAAGTTCCGTCGTCCACGACCAGAACTTCCTCTTGATCCGAGGTGGTGAAGACGTCTCTGAAGTCACTTCCTCTTCTTCATCTCATGACCTTCATCTTCAGACGTCAAATCATCTGTTTTGATTGACACGTGTATGATCCAATCAAATCTCTTGGTGCTCCACTCAGTAGCTTCACTGACATGTTTCCCTGTGTGTTGTTCAATTCAATTCAATTCAATTCAATTCAATTCAATTCAATTCAATTCAATTCAATTCAATTCAATTCAATTCACACGTACTGACCCCCAGCCCCCGCCCCCACCCACCATGCAGCACCCAGGGGGACAGCAGCACTTGCATGGGCGGTACATGGTCACTACGGTAACATGGGTCTGCCCAATGCCTCCGCCGTCCCCCCAATGTGGCCCCCCCCAGTGTGGCCCCCCCCACCCGGGAAGCCCCCGAAAGACCGACCAACCCGGCCACGAACCCCCAGGACCAAGGGCGACAAACTCCCCGACCACGGCACATGCCGAACAGGGCGGGTAGAGGACCACAGCCACCGCTGCAGCAGACACCCACCCCAAGACAGGCCCCCAACCACAGACCAGGTGAAGCCATCGGGGCCGGAAGGTCATCCAGAACACCCGGCCAGCCCCAGCCCCACCCCTAACGGTTCACCCGACCCCGTCGGCGGGACCAGCAACCCCCCATCCACCACCCCAGCCACCCCCGCCAGCACCAGCCCCCACACACCATCAAAAACCCCCGGACAGCTAGAGATAAACAGTCAAGTTAATTATAGGCTTTATCGAAAAGTAAGGTTTTAAGATTGTTTTTAAACATAGAGAGGGTGTCTGCCCTCCGGACTGAAGCCGGTAGTTTGTTCCACAGCAGAGGGGCTTGAAAACTGAAGGCCCTGGCTCCAAATCTACATTTAGAGATTTGTGGTATAACTAATAGATCAGAGTTTAAGGATTGTAAGGTCCTAGAGGGTTGGTAAGTTTGGATTAAATCTTTAATGTATGTTGGTGCTAGACCATGTAAGGCTTTATAGGTTAGGAGAAGGATTTTAAATTGTATTCTAAAGTCTACAGGAAGTGGAAAGGAATGTAGTGAAGACAGTACAGGTGTGTTCGCGCCTCTTAGTCTTAGTCAGGACACGAGCTGCAGATGAATGAGCTGAAGATTCTGAGAGACTTTTTAGAACATCCTGACAGAAGAGAGTTACAATAGTCCAGCCTGGAAGTTACAAAAACATGGATGAGCTTCTCAGCATCTAAAGGAAGGAAGTGCCTGATTTTTGAAATGTTACGAAGGTGGAAGTAAGCAGTCCGTGAGATTTGTTTTATGTGTGAGTTAAATGATCCTCGTCAAAGCAGACACTGATTCTTTACAGTGGTGCTCGTAGCAGGAGCAAGTCCATTAAGTAAAGCTAGATCATGGACTTGTATGAACAGAATCAAAAACTAAACAGACCATAATCTTGGAGTCATGTGACTGAACGGATGACTAAATGTTCCTCTAAATGTTCTCTAAATGTTCTCTAAATGTTCTCTAAATTTTCCTCTAAATGTTCTTCTAAATGTTCTCTAAATTTTCCTCTAAATGTTCTTGTAAATGTTCTCTAAATGTTTTCTAAATGTTCTTCTAAATGTTCTCTAAATGTTCTCCTAAATGTTCTCTAAATGTTCTTCTAAATGTTCTTCTAAATGTTCTATAAAAGGTTCTCTAAATGTTCTCTAAATGTTCTTCTAAATGTTCTCTAAATGTTCTTTTAAATGTTCTCTAAATGTTCTCTAAATGTTCTCTAAATGTTCTTCTAAATGTTCTTCTAAATGTTTTCTAAATGTTCCTCTAAATGTTCTCTAAATGTTCTTCTAAATGTTCTCTAAATGTTCTCTAAATGTTCTCTAAATGTTCTTCTAAATGTTCTTCTAAATGTTCTTCTAAATGTTCTTCTAAATGTTCTCTAAATGTTCTTCTAAATGTTCTCTAAATGTTCTCTAAATGTTCTCTAAATGTTCTTCTAAATGTTCTCTAAATGTTCTTCTAAATGTTCTCTAAATGTTCTTCTAAATGTTCTCTAAATGTTCTTCTAAATGTTTTCTAAATGTTCTCTAAATGTTCTTCTAAATAGTGATGTCATCCAGCTTTGACTCGGAGCAGAGCCAGTATCTCACTCGTGTAACACATCTGACAAACATCTGAACAAGAACTTCTTCATTCCTCAGAGACCTTCACAGAAGGCTGCCCTCGATGGGACAAGTGTCTCCACAACCCTGTCAGGTCTTTCTGGCTCAAAGCGTCGGGTTCGGTGAGTCACGTGATCATCGTCTGCAGCTGCTTCTTACAAGGTCGAACAAAAAAGTCCCAAATGGTCTCAGAGGCAGAGAAACGAGCCACAGTTGTGGTTCCTCATCAACCAGGCTTCGTGTCGGTCGCCATGGAGATGCATTCATGGTTGACCTGAGAGTTTCACCCTTCGTTCTTAATGTTGGCAACAACCACTGGCAGATTTCAACTAATAGTGGCAGGATGTTGTCATGAATTAAAATGTTCTTCTAAATGTTCTCTAAATGTTCTCTAAATGTTCTTCTGAATGTTCTTCTAAATGTTCTCTAAATGTTCTCTAAATGTTCTCTAAATGTTCTCTAAATGTTGTTCTGAATGTTCTTCTAAATGTTCTCTAAATGTTCTCTAAATGTTCTCTAAATGTTCTCTAAATGTTGTTCTGAATGTTCTTCTAAATGTTCTTCTAAATGTTCTCTAAATGTTCTTCTGAATGTTCTTCTAAATGTTCCTCTAAATGTTCTTCTAAATGTTCTCTAAATGTTCCTCTAAATGTTCTCTAAATGTTCTTCTAAATGTTTTCTAAATGTTCTCTAAATGTTCTTCTAAATGTTCTTCTAAATGTTCTCTAAATGTTCTTCTAAATGTTCTTCTAAATGTTCTCTAAATGTTCCTCTAAATGTTATTCTAAATGTTCTTCTTAATGTTTTCTATATGTTCTCTAAATGTTCTTCTAAATGTTCCTCTAAATGTTCCTCTAAATGTTCTCTAAATGTTCTTCTAAATGTTCTCTAAATGTTCTTCTAAATGTTTTCTAAATGTTCTCTAAATGTTCTTCTAAATGTTCCTCTAAATGTTCTCTAAATGTTCTCTAAATGTTCCTCTAAATGTTCTCTAAATGTTCTCTAAATGTTCTCTAAATGTTCTCTAAATGTTCCTCTAAATGTTCTCTAAATGTTCTTCTAAATGTTCTCTAAATGTTCTTCTAAATGTTTTCTAAATGTTCTTCTAAATGTTCCTCTAAATGTTCCTCTAAATGTTCTCTAAATGTTCTCTAAATGTTCTCTAAATGTTCCTCTAAATGTTCTCTAAATGTTCTTCTAAATGTTCCTCTAAATGTTCCTCTAAATGTTCCTCTAAATGTTCTCTAAATGTTCTTCTAAATGTTCTCTAAATGTTCTTCTAAATGTTTTCTAAATGTTCTCTAAATGTTCTTCTAAATGTTCCTCTAAATGTTCCTCTAAATGTTCTCTAAATGTTTTCTAAATGTTCCTCTAAATGTTCTTCTAAATGTTCCTCTAAATGTTCTCTAAATGTTCTCTAAATGTTCTCTAAATGTTCCTCTAAATGTTCTCTAAATGTTCTTCTAAATGTTCCTCTGTGGTTAGTTTGCAGAGTCAGCCTGCGGTGATGTCACAGTCATGTTGGACGGTTCATTGGACAACCCTTTTGTCCTCACCAGGTAAGTTTTGTCTTCCTGTTGTCGTCATATTAAAACTCCACCACGACTAGCGTATGTTTTGGACAATAAGGTGCACTTCAAACCTTTAATTCTCATAAGAATGTATTTGTGACTTGTTCAGGATTTCCCCTGCCTCTCACCCAGAGTAGCTGGGATAAACTGTGACCTGTTAAATAAATGGGCGACGTCTTGTAGTTCCCATGACTGGCCATCAGGGACCAGAGTTTCTTCTGGGGAGGTCACTAAAGAACGTTGTGTGCTACTGTGATTTGAACCAATGCTGCGTCAGTGGTCAGACGACGCCCTAGTGGCCACAGACTGTAACTACTTGTCTCCACCTTGGACTTCTTCTCCTCGCACCAGTGTCTTTGCATCAGTGGAGCTTCCACTCCTGAAGGCTCCGGCTGTGACGTCCCTCACGGCAGTTCTGGTCACGGACTCGGGCTCGGCGTAAGATGTTTCCCCCGTCCCTTGAAAATGACATCATCATGACCCGACGACTCGTGTGTGTTCAAGGTCGGCCTGTGACAACTCGTCGCTGAAGAAGCTGCAGGAAGTGCTTCATGGTGGAGTCAAGTACGTCTGCAAGGGAGGTGTCCAAGTGAGTGTTTGAGATCCTGGATCTTCACTCTTGAACCTCCACCACTGTGGACAAGAACTTTGTTCTGATCCCAACTTAGACCCGATTTGTGATCATTCAGTTACTTTGTAATAACCGTTTGAAAAATGTAACTTGTTAACATGTTAATAACATAAATAACCAATACAAGATTATACGTTACAATTGTTTACGTAAAGTGTTCTCTAAATGATCCTCTATATGTTCCTCCAAAATATTCTCTAAATGTTCTTCTAAATATTCTCTAAATGTTCTTCTAAATGTTCTCTAAATGTTCTTCTAAATGTTCTCTAAATGTTCTTCTAAATGTTTTCTAAATGTTCTCTAAATGTTATTCTAAATATTCTCTAAATGTTTTCTAAATGTTCTCTAAATGTTCTTCTAAATGTTCTCTAAATGTTCTTCTAAATGTTCTCTAAATGTTCTTCTAAATGTTCTCTAAATGTTCTTCTAAATGTTTTCTAAATGTTCTCTAAATGTTCTTCTAAATATTCTCTAAATGTTCTTCTAATAACATGAATAATCGATACAAGATTAAACGTTAAAAACTTAACTCTTAACTCGTGTTAATTGTCAGTAAAACTATTGAATCATTTTCTAAACCATTCAAATGTAAACCAGAGAAGAAGAATCAAACTAAATATGATCTGAAATCTATACATTAGATCAGATCAAATGATCACCTAAACCTGGATCAGAAGTCAATCACATGTTCGACCTTTGACCCTCGTGTTTCTCTTCAGAGCTCGGCTGCACAAGTGTTCGACCTTTGACCCTCGTGTTTCTCTTCAGAGCTCGACTGCACAAGTGTTTGACCTCTGACCCTTGTGTTTCTCTTCAGAGCTCGACTGCACAAGTGTTCGACCTTTGACCCTCGTGTTTCTCTTCAGAGCTCGACTGCACAAGTGTTTGACCTCTGACCCTTGTGTTTCTCTTCAGAGCTCGACTGCACAAGTGTTTGACCTTTGACCCTCGTGTTTCTCTTCAGAGCTCGACTGCACAAGTGTTTGACCTCTGACCCTTGTGTTTCTCTTCAGAGCTCGACTCACAAGTGTTCGACCTTTGACCCTCGTGTTTCTCTTCAGAGCCTCGACTCACAAGTGTTCGACCCTTTGACCCTCGTGTTTCTCTTCAAGCTCGACTGCCAAGTGTTTGACCTCTGACCCTTGTGTTTCTCTTCAGAGCTCGACTGCACAAGTGTTTGACCTTTGACCCTGTGTTTCTCTTCAGAGCTCGACTGCACAAGTGTTTGACCTTTGACCCTTGTGTTTCTCTTCAGAGCTCGACTGCACAAGTGTTTGACCTTTGACCCTTGTGTTTCTCTTCAGAGCTCGACTGCACAAGTGTTTGACCTTTGACCCTCGTGTTTCTCTTCAGAGCTCGACTGCACAAGTGTTTGACCTTTGACCCTTGTGTTTCTCTTCAGAGCTCGACTGCACAAGTGTTTGACCTTTGACCCTTGTGTTTCTCTTCAGAGCTCGACTGCACAAGTGTTTGACCTTTGACCCTCGTGTTTTCTCTTCAGAGCTCGACTACACAAGTGTTTGACCTTTGACCCTCGTGTTTCTCTTCAGAGCTCGACTGCACAAGTGTTTGACCTTTGACCCTCGTGTTTCTCTTCAGAGCTCGACTACACAAGTGTTCGACCTTTGACCCTCGTGTTTCTCTTCAGAGCTCGACTACACAAGTGTTTGACCTTTGACCCTCGTGTTTCTCTTCAGAGCTCGACTGCACAAGTGTTTGACCTTTGACCCTCGTGTTTCTCTTCAGAGCTCGACTACACAAGTGTTCCACCGACACGACCATCAGCTGTAAGAGCTGCTGGTGACGTCACACTCGTGGAGCCTCTGCTGACGTCACCTGAACCTTGATGATCACGTGACGTCATGTGTCTCTCTATTCAATGTTTCCGTGATGATTCTCTGCTGCCCCCTTGTGTCGCAGAGCAGGAACTGTCAAGACTGAATGATTTTACTCGAGATCAAATATTTTCCATTTTCAAATAAAGACTTTTGTTGTTTCTTAACCTGAGTCTCGGTTTTATTTGTCATTTTTCCTGCAATTGTTTTTTCCTGAGATAAGTTTGTCAAACACTCTTTGATGTTGTTTGAGTGACAGCTTGAGTGACGCAATGATTGTTGGTTTAACTCATCAATTAATTCCACAGATAAAGTTAATTATCACTTTTAAACCGTTTTATTTTTACACTCACCAGGAGGTCCAGAAGCAAAAGAGTAAAAAAAAAGAAAAGAAAAGGTTTTCTTTTTCAATTCAATTTTATTTCAAGTGTCTTATCATAACAAAGTTATCTCAAGACACTATACAGTTGAAGTAAGACTATAATTGATTAAGGAAAAACAGATCCAGCAATTCAACAAAGAGCAAGAAGTGAAACACTGTACAGTGAGCTATGGCGAGGAAAAACTTCCTTTGACCGGCTGGGAGGAAGGATGGGGGGGTAGACAGATGGATAAGGAGAGGAGTGAGGGAGGATATAGTGAGAGAAAAGAGGAGAGTGTAGGAGGGTCCATGGGGGTGCTGGAGAGAACTCGGGATCTGATGACGTGGTGAAGATCCTGGATCAGCAGCAGCTCTGGAGGTGGAGACCTGGGGCTCTGGGAGAGAAATAAAAAGGTGTTTAAATAGGTGATGAATGTAATGCAGAAAAGAAGGATAAACAGAGCTGGTGTCTAAAACTCTCCAGCATTCTCAGCCTATAGCAGCTAAGATAAACAGTTAAGTTAGTTATAGCAGCTAAGATAAACAGTTAAGTTAGTTATAGCAGCTAAAGATAAACAGTTAAGTTAGTTATAGCAGCTAAAGATAAACAGTTAAGTTAGTTATAGCAGCTAAAGATAAACAGTTAAGTTAGTTATAGCAGCTAAAGATAAACAGTTAAGTTAGTTATAGCAGCTAAAGATAAACAGTTAAGTTAGTTATAGCAGCTAAAGATAAACAGTTAAGTTAGTTATAGCAGCTAAAGATAAACAGTTAAGTTAGTTATAGCAGCTAAAGATAAACAGTTAAGTTAGTTATAGCAGTTAGTTATAGCAGCTAAGATAAACAGTTAAGTTAGTTATAGCAGCTAAAGATAAACAGTTAAGTTAGTTATAGCAGCTAAAGATAAACAGTTAAGTTAGTTATAGCAGCTAAAGATAAACAGTTAAGTTAGTTATAGCAGCTAAAGATAAACAGTTAAGTTAGTTATAGCAGCTAAAGATAAACAGTTAAGTTAGTTATAGCAGCTAAAGATAAACAGTTAAGTTAGTTATAGCAGCTAAAGATAAACAGTTAAGTTAGTTATAGCAGCTAAAGATAAACAGTTAAGTTAGTTATAGCAGCTAAAGATAAACAGTTAAGTTAGTTATAGCAGCTAAAGATAAACAGTTAAGTTAGTTATAGCAGCTAAAGATAAACAGTTAAGTTAGTTATAGCAGCTAAAGATAAACAGTTAAGTTAGTTATAGCAGCTAAAGATAAACAGTTAAGTTAGTTATAGCAGCTAAAGATAAACAGTTAAGTTAGTTATAGCAGCTAAAGATAAACAGTTAAGTTAGTTATAGCAGCTAAAGATAAACAGTTAAGTTAGTTATAGCAGCTAAAGATAAACAGTTAAGTTAGTTATAGCAGCTAAAGATAAACAGTTAAGTTAGTTATAGCAGCTAAAGATAAACAGTTAAGTTAGTTATAGCAGCTAAAGATAAACAGTTAAGTTAGTTATAGCAGCTAAAGATAAACAGTTAAGTTAGTTTAGCAGCTAAAGATAAACTAAGTTAGTTATAGCAGCTAAAGATAAACAGTTAAGTTAGTTATAGCAGCTAAAGATAAACAGTTAAGTTAGTTATAGCAGCTAATAAGATAAACAGTTAAGTTAGTTATAGCAGCTAAAGATAAACAGTTAAGTTAGTTATAGCAGCTAAAGATAAACAGTTAAGTTAGTTATAGCAGCTAAAGATAAACAGTTAAGTTAGTTATAGCAGCTAAAGATAAACAGTTAAGTTAGTTATAGCAGCTAAAGATAAACAGTTAAGTTAGTTATAGCAGCTAAAGATAAACAGTTAAGTTAGTTATAGCAGCTAAAGATAAACAGTTAAGTTAGTTATAGCAGCTAAAGATAAACAGTTAAGTTAGTTATAGCAGCTAAAGATAAACAGTTAAGTTAGTTATAGCAGCTAAAGATAAACAGTTAAGTTAGTTATAGCAGCTAAAGATAAACAGTTAAGTTAGTTATAGCAGCTAAAGATAAACAGTTAAGTTAGTTATAGCAGCTAAAGATAAACAGTTAAGTTAGTTATAGCAGCTAAAGATAAACAGTTAAGTTAGTTATAGCAGCTAAAGATAAACAGTTAGAGTTAGTTATAGCAGCTAAAGATAAACAGTTAAGTTAGTTATAGCAGCTAAAGATAAACAGTTAAGTTAGTTATAGCAGCTAAAGATAAACAGTTAAGTTAGTTATAGCAGCTAAAGATAAACAGTTAAGTTAGTTATAGCAGCTAAAGATAAACAGTTAAGTTAGTTATAGCAGCTAAAGATAAACAGTTAAGTTAGTTATAGCAGCTAAAGATAAAACAGTTAGCAGCTAAAGTTAAAGTTATAGCAGCTAAAGATAAACAGTTAAGTTAGTTATAGCAGCTAAAGATAAACAGTTAAGTTAGTTATAGCAGCTAAAGATAAACAGAAGTTAGTTATAGCAGCTAAAGATAAACAGTTAAGTTAGTTATAGCAGCTAAAGATAAACAGTTAAGTTAGTTATAGCAGCTAAAGATAAACAGTTAAAGTTAGTTATAGCAGCTAAAGATAAACAGTTAAGTTAGTTATAGCAGCTAAAGATAAACAGTTAAGTTAGTTATAGCAGCTAAAGATAAACAGTTAAGTTAGTTATAGCAGCTAAAGATAAACAGTTAAGTTAGTTATAGCAGCTAAAGATAAACAGTTAAGTTAGTTATAGCAGCTAAAGATAAACAGTTAAGTTAGTTATAGCAGCTAAAGATAAACAGTTAAGTTAGTTATAGCAGCTAAAGATAAACAGTTAAGTTAGTTATAGCAGCTAAAGATAAACAGTTAAGTTAGTTATAGCAGCTAAAGATAAACAGTTAAGTTAGTTATAGCAGCTAAAGATAAACAGAGTTAGTTATAGCAGCTAAAGATAAACAGTTAAGTTAGTTATAGCAGCTAAAGATAAACAGTTAAGTTAGTTATAGCAGCTAAAGATAAACAGTTAAGTTAGTTATAGCAGCAGCTAAAGATAAACAGTTAAGTTAGTTATAGCAGCTAAAGATAAACAGTTAAGTTAGTTATAGCAGCTAAAGATAAACAGTTAAGTTAGTTATAGCAGCTAAAGATAAACAGTTAAGTTAGTTATAGCAGCTAAAGATAAACAGTTAAGTTAGTTATAGCAGCTAAAGATAAACAGTTAAGTTAGTTATAGCAGCTAAAGATAAACAGTTAAGTTAGTTATAGCAGCTAAAGATAAACAGTTAAGTTAGTTATAGCAGCTAAAGATAAACAGTTAAGTTAGTTATAGCAGCTAAAGATAAACAGTTAAGTTAGTTATAGCAGCTAAAGATAAACAGTTAAGTTAGTTATAGCAGCTAAAGATAAACAGTTAAGTTAGTTATAGCAGCTAAAGATAAACAGTTAAGGTTAGTTATAGCAGCTAAAGATAAACAGTTAAGTTAGTTATAGCAGCTAAAAAAAAAAGTTAAGTTAGTTATAGCAGCTAAAGATAAACAGTTAAGTTAGTTATAGCAGCCATAAAAGTTAGTTATAGCAGCTAAAGATAAACAGTTAAGTTAGTTATAGCAGCTAAAGATAAACAGTTAAGTTAGTTATAGCAGCTAAAGATAAACAGTTAAGTTAGTTATAGCAGCTAAAGATAAACAGTTAAGTTAGTTATAGCAGCTAAAGATAAACAGTTAAGTTAGTTATAGCAGCTAAAGATAAACAGTTAAGTTAGTTATAGCAGCTAAAGATAAACAGTTAAGTTAGTTATAGCAGCTAAAGATAAACAGTTAAGTTAGTTATAGCAGCTAAAGATAAACAGTTAAGTTAGTTATAGCAGCTAAAGATAAACAGTTAAGTTAGTTATAGCAGCTAAAGATAAACAGTTAAGTTAGTTATAGCAGCTAAAGATAAACAAGATAAAGCAGCTAAAGATAAACAGTTAAGTTAGTTATAGCAGCTAAAGATAAACAGTTAAGTTAGTTATAGCAGCTAAAGATAAACAGTTAAGTTAGTTATAGCAGCTAAAGATAAACAGTTAAGTTAGTTATAGCAGCTAAAGATAAACAGTTAAGTTAGTTATAGCAGCTAAAGATAAACAGTTAAGTTAGTTATAGCAGCTAAAGATAAACAGTTAAGTTAGTTATAGCAGCTAAAGATAAACAGTTAAGTTAGTTATAGCAGCTAAAGATAAACAGTTAAGTTAGTTATAGCAGCTAAAGATAAACAGTTAAGTTAGTTATAGCAGCTAAAGATAAACAGTTAAGTTAGTTATAGCAGCTAAAGATAAACAGTTAAGTTAGTTATAGCAGCTAAAGATAAACAGTTAAGTTAGTTATAGCAGCTAAAGATAAACAGTTAAAGTTAGTTATAGCAGCTAAAGATAAACAGTTAAGTTAGTTATAGCAGCTAAAGATAAACAGTTAAGTTAGTTATAGCAGCTAAAAGATAAACAGTTAAGTTAGTTATAGCAGCTAAAGATAAACAGTTAAGTTAGTTATAGGAGCTAAAGATAAACAGTTAAGTTAGTTATAGCAGCTAAAGATAAACAGTTAAGTTAGTTATAGGAGCTAAAGATAAACAGTTAAGTTAGTTATAGCAGCTAAAGATAAACAGTTAAGTTAGTTATAGCAGCTAAAGATAAACAGTTAAGTTAGTTATAGCAGCTAAAGATAAACAGTTAAGTTAGTTATAGCAGCCAAAGATAAACAGTTAAGTTAGTTATAGCAGCTAAAGATAAACAGTTAAGTTAGTTATAGCAGCTAAAGATAAACAGTTAAGTTAGTTATAGCAGCTAAAGATAAACAGTTAAGCAGTTAAGTTAATAGCAGCTAAAGATAAACAGTTAAGTTAGTTATAGCAGCTAAATAGCAGCTAAAGATAAACAGTTAAGTTAGTTATAGCAGCTAAAGATAAACAGTTAAGTTAGTTATAGCAGCTAAAGATAAACAGTTAAGTTAGTTATAGCAGCTAAAGATAAACAGTTAAGTTAGTTATAGCAGCTAAAGATAAACAGTTAAGTTAGTTATAGCAGCTAAAGATAAACAGTTAAGTTAGTTATAGCAGCTAAAGATAAACAGTTAAGTTAGTTATAGCAGCTAAAGATAAACAGTTAAGTTAGTTATAGCAGCTAAAGATAAACAGTTAAGTTAGTTATAGCAGCTAAAGATAAACAGTTAAGTTAGTTATAGCAGCTAAAGATAAACAGTTAAGTTAGTTATAGCAGCTAAAGATAAACAGTTAAGTTAGTTATAGCAGCTAAAGATAAACAGTTAAGTTAGTTATAGCAGCTAAAGATAAACAGTTAAGTTAGTTATAGCAGCTAAAGATAAACAGTTAAGTTAGTTATAGCAGCTAAAGATAAACAGTTAAGTTAGTTATAGCAGCTAAAGATAAACAGTTAGGTTAGTTATAGCAGCTAAAGATAAACAGTTAAGTTAGTTATAGCAGCTAAAGATAAACAGTTAAGTTAGTTATAGCAGCTAAAGATAAACAGTTAAGTTAGTTATAGCAGCTAAAGATAAACAGTTAAGTTAGTTATAGCAGCTAAAGATAAACAGTTAAGTTAGTTATAGCAGCTAAAGATAAACAGTTAAGTTAGTTATAGCAGCTAAAAGATAAACAGCTAAAGTTAAGCAGTTGAGTTATAGCAGCTAAAGATAAACAGTTAAGTTAGTTATAGCAGCTAAAGATAAACAGTTAAGTTAGTTATAGCAGCTAAAGATAAACAGTTAAGTTAGTTATAGCAGCTAAAGATAAACAGTTAAGTTAGTTATAGCAGCTATAAAGATAAACAGTTAAGTTAGTTATAGCAGCTAAAGATAAACAGTTAAGTTAGTTATAGCAGCTAAAGATAAACAGTTAAGTTAGTTATAGCAGCTAAAGATAAACAGTTAAGTTAGTTATAGCAGCTAAAGATAAACAGTTAGGTTAGTTATAGCAGCTAAAGATAAACAGTTAAGTTAGTTATAGCAGCTAAAGATAAACAGTTAAGTTAGTTATAGCAGCTAAGATAAAAAGATAAACAGTTAAGTTAGTTATAGCAGCTAAAGATAAACAGTTAAGTTAGTTATAGCAGCTAAAGATAAACAGTTAAGTTAGTTATAGCAGCTAAAGATAAACAGTTAAGTTAGTTATAGCAGCTAAAGATAAACAGTTAAGTTAGTTATAGCAGCTAAAGATAAACAGTTAAGTTAGTTATAGCAGCTAAAGATAAACAGTTAAGTTAGTTATAGCAGCTAAAGATAAACAGTTAAGTTAGTTATAGCAGCTAAGATAAACAGTTAAGTTAGTTATAGCAGCTAAAGATAAACAGTTAAGTTAGTTATAGCAGCTAAAGATAAACAGTTAAGTTAGTTATAGCAGCTAAAGATAAACAGTTAAGTTAGTTATAGCAGCTAAGATAAACAGTTAGGTTAGTTATAGCAGCTAAGATAAACAGTTAAGTTAGTTATAGCAGCTAAGATAAACAGTTAAGTTAGTTATAGCAGCTAAAGATAAACAGTTGCTAAGTTAGTTATAGCAGCTAAGATAAACAGTTAAGTTAGTTATAGCAGCTAAGATAAACAGTTAAGTTAGTTATAGCAGCTAAAGATAAACAGTTAGGTTAGTTATAGCAGCTAAAGATAAACAGTTAAGTTAGTTATAGCAGCTAAGATAAACAGTTAAGTTAGTTATAGCAGCTAAAGATAAACAAAGTTAAACAGTTAGTTATAGCAGCTAAAGATAAACAGTTAAGTTAGTTATAGCAGCTAATGTTTTTAAACATAGAGAGGGTGTCTGCCCTCCGGACTGAAGTCGGTAGTTGGTTCCACAGCAGAGGGGCTTGAAAACTGAAGGCCCTGGCTCCAGATCTACATTTAGAGATTTGTGGTATAACTTATAGATCAGAGTTGAAGGAGTGAAGGAGGAGAAGTTAAATTCTACAGGAAGCCAATGTAGGGAAGACAGCACAGGTGTGTTTGCGCCTCCTAGTCAGGACACGAGCTGCAGATGAATGAGCTGCAGAGTTCTGAGAGACTTCTGAGAGATGTGTTCAAGGACATCATGAGATGTGTTCAAGAACATCATGAGATGTGTTCAAGAACATCAGGAGATGTGTTCAAGAACAACATGAGATGTTTTCAAAAACATCAGGAGATGTGTTCAAGAACATCAGGGGGCGTCATAGCTCAGATGGTAGAGTGGTTGCCTGCAGTCCAAAAGACTAGAGGATGGCTGCAGGTTCAATCCCAGCTCCAGACAAGCCTTTGTTGTTGTGTCCCTGTAGACACTTTACCCTGATTGCTCCTGATGGCAGATTCGGCGCCATGTGGTGCAGCCTACAGCCTACTCCCATCAGTATGTGTGAATGGCTGTCAAAGCGCTTTGTGACCCTGGTCTAGAAAGGCTCTATATAAATAGAGATTATTATTATTATTATGTGTTCAAGGACATCAGGAGATGTGTTCAAGAACATCATGAGATGTGTTCAAGAACATCATGAGATGTGTTCAAGAACATCAGGAGATGTGTTCAAAAACATCAGGAGATGTGTTCAAGAACATCAGGAGATGTGTTCAAGAACATCATGAGATGTGTTCAAGGACATCAGGAGATGTGTTCAAGAACATCGGGAGATGTGTTCAAGGACATCAGGAGATGTGTTCAAGAACATCACGAGATGTGTTCAAGGACATCAGGAGATGTGTTCAAGGACATCAGGAGATGTGTTCAAGAACATCAGGAGATGTGTTCAAGAACATCACGAGATGTGTTCAAGAACATCACGAGATGTGTTCAAGGAACACAGGAGATGTGTTCAAGGACATCAGGAGATGTGTTCAAGAACATCAGGAGATGTGTTCAAGAACATCACGAGATGTGTTCAAGAACATCAGGAGATGTGTTCAAGAACATCAGGAGATGTGTTCAAGAACATCAGGAGATGTGTTCAAGAACATCAGGAGATGTGTTCAAGGACATCAGGAGATGTGTTCAAGAACATCATGAGATGTGTTCAAGGACATCAGGAGATGTGTTCAAGGACATTAGGAGGTGTGTTTAAGGACATCAGGAGATGTGTTCAAGGACATCAGGAGATCTGTTCAAGAGCATGCGTGGTGCGTTCAAGAACCAACGTCAATCACTGTTTTAAGTCCTGCCTTTTTAGTTCTCTGTGTGTGTTTGTCCTGAAGGTGGCGCTGTTCACTCGTGTTTGCTTTTATTTTCTTTCCGCGTTAATCCACATGTAATCGCTCTTTATTTTATACTTTAAAACTTTAAAATCACTTTATTTCCAACAACATATCATTGAATCTTTATTTTAAACATTTAATGCCAGTAAACATTGATCGTTCCGTGTTATTTTAATGTTGAAGTGGCTTTAATTTATTATTGATTCATTCATCGTTGATTATTGATTACTTTATCGTTGATTATTGATTAATTTATCGTTGATTATTGATTAATTTATCGTTGATTATTCTCTTAAAACGTTTGAGAAGAGAAGCAAACATTCGCTGAACTTTTAATCAAGTTTACTTTTACATGAAACGACGTATAAAGTTTTTGCATATATTTTTAATATAAATATTGAAGCATTCGTTAGAATGTTACAATCGTATAAAGTCAAAAACAATATTGATCAATTCAAATATCGATCAAGAAAATCAACTGTAACTCACTGTTTACTTCCGTGTTCCTCCATAACCCCGCCCACTGTGATGACCTCACTTCCGGTTGTGAAAGCGTCGCACCTGAGTTTCACTTCGACTCTCGACGACTGAAGCTTTTTCTCCAGAGTAACGTTTACCTGCCGTCACACCTGAGCAGGTAGAGATGCCAGCTCACCTCACGTGACTGTTCGGCGAGGTCTCGACTTGACCCCTGACCCCTGCTCTGTGAAGGTAACTTTGTGTTTGAGTTGATTGTTTGTCAAGTTGATGGAATCACACACGGTTACATGTGACGTCACACATATGTAACGTAAGACATTTATTACGTTTTAATGTTGTTGAATCAAACCTGACCATTGATTGACAGATTGACCGTGATATGTTTGTCGGTGAGATGATTGACAGATTGACTGTGAGATGATTGACTGTGAGATGATTGACGGTGAGATGATTGACGGTGAGATGATTGACGGATTGTCGGTGAGATGATTGACAGATTGACTGTGAGATGATTGACGGATTGACTGTGAGATGCTTGACAGGTTGACGTGAGATGATTGACAGGTTGACGTGAGATGATTGACAGATTGACTGTGAGATGATTGACGGATTGACTGTAAGATGCTTGACAGGTTGACGTGAGATGATTGACAGGTTGACTGTGAGATGATTGACTGTGAGATGATTGACAGATTGACTGTGAGATGATTGACTGTGAGATGATTGACGGATTGACTGTGAGATGATTGACAGGTTGACGTGAGATGATTGACAGGTTGACTGTGAGATGATTGACGTGAGATGATTGACAGATTGACTGTGAGATGATTGACTGTGAGATGATTGACAGATTGACTGTGAGATGATTGACAGATTGTCGGTGAGATGATTGACGGATTGACTGTGAGATGATTGACGGATTGACTGTGAGATGATTGACAGATTGACTGTGAGATGATTGACTGTGAGATGATTGACAGATTGTCGGTGAGATGATTGACGGATTGACTGTGAGATGATTGACAGATTGTCGGTGAGATGATTGACGGATTGACTGTGAGATGATTGATTGACTGTGAGATGATTGACAGATTGACTGTGAGATGATTGACAGATTGTCGGTGAGATGATTGACAGATTGACTGTGAGATGATTGACAGGTTGACGTGAGATGATTGACAGATTGACTGTGAGATGATTGACTGTGAGATGATTGACAGGTTGACGTGAGATGATTGACGGATTGACTGTGAGATGATTGACAGATTGACTGTGAGATGATTGACAGGTTGACGTGAGATGATTGACTGTGAGATGATTGACAGATTGTCGGTGAGATGATTGACAGATTGACTGTGAGATGATTGACAGGTTGACGTGAGATGATTGACTGTGAGATGATTGACAGGTTGACGTGAGATGATTGACGGATTGACTGTGAGATGATTGACGGATTGACTGTGAGATGATTGACAGATTGACTGTGAGATGATTGACAGGTTGACCGTGATATAATTGACTGATTGACTGTGAGATGATTGACAGGTTGACGTGATATGATTGACGGATTGACTGTGAGATGATTGACAGGTTGACCGTGATATAATTGACTGATTGACCGTGAGATGATTGACAGGTTGACGTGAGATGATTGACAGATTGACTGTGAGATGATTGACTGTGAGATGATTGACAGGTTGACGTGAGATGATTGACGGATTGACTGTGAGATGATTGACAGATTGACTGTGAGATGATTGACAGGTTGACGTGAGATGATTGACGGATTGACTGTGAGATGATTGAGAGGTTGACGTGAGATGATTGACGGATTGACTGTGAGATGATTGACAGGTTGACCGTGATATAATTGACTGATTGACTGTGAGATGATTGACAGGTTGACCGTGATATAATTGACTTATTGACCGTGATATGATTGACAGGTTGACCGTGATATGATTGACAGGTTGACGTGAGATGATTGTCGGATTGACTGTGAGATGATTGACTGGTTGACGTGAGATGATTGACGGATTGACTGTGAGATGATTGACAGGTTGACCGTGATATAATTGACTGATTGACTGTGAGATGATTGACGGATTGACTGTGATATGATTGACAGGTTGACGTGATATGATTGACTGATTGACTGTGAGATGATTGGCGGATTGAATGTGATATGATTGACAGATTGACTGTGAGATGATTGACAGGTTGACCGTGATATGATTGACTGATTGACTGTGAGATGATTGACAGGTTGACTGTGATATGATTGACTGATTGACTGTGAGATGATTGACAGGTTGACCGTGATATGATTGACAGGTTGACGTGAGATGATTGTCGGTGAGATGATTGACGGATTGACTGTGATATGATTGACAGGTTGACCGTGATATGATTGACTGATTGACTGTGAGATGATTGACAGGTTGACCGTGATATGATTGACTGATTGACTGTGAGATGATTGACAGGTTGACTGTGATATGATTGACGGATTGACTGTGAGATGATTGACAGATTGACCGTGAGATGATTGACAGGTTGACGTGAGATGATTGACAGATTGCTTGATTTAACTTAAACTCTAAAATTCGAAATATCTGAATTTATTTCCATGTATTTAGTTTTATTTTAGAAGTGATTTAAATACACAAGAAATAACTATTATTATAATTGACGACATTAATTTACAATCAAATGTAAAAAATATCTCATTAAAGTTTTTAACGAAGAATCTTAAAGATCCTTCGTTTCTCT
Organism: Callionymus lyra; assembly: GCA_016630915.1. Lineage (NCBI taxonomy): Eukaryota > Metazoa > Chordata > Actinopteri > Syngnathiformes > Callionymidae > Callionymus > Callionymus lyra. The sequence goes on along the minus strand of JACEEU010000721.1, from coordinate 33,920,054 downwards.
GATAAATACTTTTTCTTCTGTTTGTTTGTTGTGATGAAGAGATTCGTGGATGAAGATTGTTGTCGTTTGTGTTGAAGCTTCATCGTTAAAACTGAGTCTTGTTCTTCACTGAGATGGATGGATGGATGGATGACAGGAAGGATGGATGGATGGATGGATGACAGGAATGATGGATGGATGGATGTCAGGAAGGATGGATGATGGACGGATGGATGACAGGAAGGATGGATGATGGACGGATGGATGACAGGAAGGATGGATGATGGATGGATGGATGGATGGATGGATGACAGGAAGGATGGATGGATGGATGACAGGAAGGATGGATGATGGATGGATAGATGATGGATGGATGACAGGAAGGATGGATGGATGACAGGAAGGATGGATGATGGATTGATAACAAGAATGGATGGATGGATGACAGGAAGGATGGATGGATGGATGACAGGAAGGATGGATGATGGATGGATGGATGGATGGATGACAGGAAGGATGGATGATGGATGGATGACAAGAATGGATGGATGGATGACAGGAAGGATGGATGGATGAATGGCAGGAAGGATGGATGGATGACAGGAAGAATGGATGGATGGATGACAAGAATGGATGGATGGATGACAGGAATGGATGGATGGATGGATGGATGGATGGATGGATGACAAGAATGGATGGATGGATGACAGGAAGGATGGATGGATGACAAGAATGGATGGATGGATGACAGGAAGGATGGATGGATGGATGACAGGAAGGATGGATGGATGCGGATGGATGGATGACAGGAAGGATGGATGGATGGATGACAAGAATGGATGGATGGATGGATGACAGGAAGGATGGATGGATGGATGGATGACAA
>JACEEU010000721.1:33868715-33919089 GCA_016630915.1 Callionymus lyra | reverse complement strand
TTCGCTTTATTTGTCATTTGAAAACAACCCACGAAAACTGACACGTCAGCGTCACCTTCATCCTTCACAGATCCAGATTACGAGTTGGTTACGTTGAACGTGGTAAACATGAAGGACTGACTTTCAGATCTTTTTTTTTTGTTCAACTCTTGATAGTTTAGTGTAAATGTCTGATCAAAGCTCTCACACAAACTGATCTGAGCTTCGGCAGCTTTTAATAAACACACTCGGACGGAAAGAAAAGTACAAGAAAGTGGGATCAGGCGAGAGTTAGCAAGCAAGTTACAGCAGCCATGAGAAGTACTTGTTAGTTCCTCGAGGGTCAGGGGTGCTTCAATCATAGTGTGCTGGAGGTCAGCCCTTGAACTGGTACAACTAGCCAACGTCACACGTCCTGCCTCACCCCTCCATCAGACTCCAGTGTGCTTTAGTTCCAGAAATATAGAAGCCAGACATCGTTACGTGTTAATGGCAAACAGGACAGTCGACTTTATTTAGTGTTTTTTTGTTTGGTTGCATAGTACATAACATTTAGAGATTTAAGCTTGAAAAGAAAATCAATTTGGCTCATTTTAAAAGTAAGAGTTAAAGAAATGAAGTCTTTACTTTGAGAACACGGTCGATGATCCTCCGTTCACTGGTCAGTCAAGAAAACTCATTTAAACCAGGAAAATCTTGTGTAGGTTTTGAGAGAAATGTTCTTCTACGTTCCTTCAGCTGCAAATGGTGTTTGGATGTAAACTTGAGAAATTAAACTCGTATAAAGGTGATGAACAAAAGTGCAAATAATAGCTTTTGGTCAATGTTAACGCTCTCTTTAGTTCTCCTCACTTCAACAATCATGACATGGACGTTCTCTGCTGCGACGAAACAGAAACGATTGACCGTCAAGATGGACGACATTTGGAATCATAACGAGACGAGTAAAAGTGTCACTTTAACTCTCATAAAGACTCGTTTATAGTCCATTATTTCACAGATGTACGCGCGATCAGTGATGCTGTGACGCTGCTCCAAATAGAAAATATTACTTTTAAATAAACGCCGTGTCCTTAAAGATAAACATTTATTTGAAAACATTGAAGTTCCACAGACTAGAGGACAGTTTACGGACCATCAACCTAAACTTCAGCACATTGTTGAGTCTTCTGGGTAACAATTAAAATTCATAAGTTGTGCCACTTTTTCCACTTCATGATACGTTATCTTCAGAGTCCACTAGATGTCACTCTGTGCTCTATAATCTATTGAACAGCCATTCTATAGAATCCTTACATCGATTTAAAACGAGGGCGCCACCTACTGACCTATACAAATATAAATGGATCTGGATCAAGGTCTTTTAAGTGGATCCGGTTCAGAAGCTCTATCTTGTACACTGCTAGGAAACAGATGTTTCATGAGTTTCAAAATAAAAGCCAGAGTTCAGGGACGATGTAGAGAAAGTATCTTTTGTCGAGTCGATGTCACTAGTTGCCACTAACTAAGACGGACGAGACTCAAAGTTACACATCATGAGTCTCGTCTTCACGAGGAGTCGCAGAAGCTAAGAAGATCAACCACACATCTGGTGTGAAGGACAGTTTTCTACACTGGTGTTGAATCCTGGTGTTGGTCCATCTTCAGTCAGAGGTTCAAGTCTACTCTGACACCTTCATAAACACAAACACTCGTGGGCAGCAGCAGGTCAACTGAAGGACGGAAAAACTACGTTTCCTTCCATAGATTCAGGCAACAGGACGGACAGCGGGAGAGTATTTACATTCAGCACCGTCACCACTTCTGTCAGAGTCTCTACCGACACCTAGTGGGCACTTGAAGTGTAGCGCGAGCTAGCTTTGGTGACGGAAGTTTAATATATAGGCTACACCGTCCTCCACCTGCACCCGGGTGAACACGGGGAAGGCATTTGTTGCAAATGAACATCTCGGTGTGATGTCGTGAGGAATCAAATGGACCAGAGAGCACCAGAGATTCCTTCGCCGCGTGATCGCAACAATAAAATCCTAACCAGGCGAGTCTTCAGACAAAGACCTCTCAGTGTTAAGCGGACAGAAGGAAACAACGTCAAATGTAACGTATTTTCCGGACTATAAGTGTGTTTTTCTTCATAGTTTGTCCGGGGGTGAGATTATACTCTGGAGCGACTTATGTGTGAAATTATTAACACATTATTATATCATTTCACAAGTTATTTTCACACTAAACCACAAGAGGGCGCTCTAGGCCTGTGTTGATCATTTCCACGTAGAAGAGGAAGCATCTTCTACCTCCGGAGTTAGTTAGTTGTTTAAAAGTGACACGAGGATGAAGAGTTATTTGGAGTTACACGGATGGTTTGGTAAACTAGTTAGTTATTGATGCTATAGTTCTCTGAATAACTCTTCATATGTTATGTTAACATACCAGGTTCTCACTTCATGTAACGTAACATTATTCTGTTGTTGCCTCTAGTTTTATTTTAATCTTTCAAGATCACATGTCTGTTCTTGGATTTTATCAAATCAATTTCCCCCAAAAATGTGACTTTTACTCCAGTGCGACTTATATATGTTTTTACTTCTTTATTATGTAATTTATGTCTGGAGCGACTCGTGCTCCGGAGACACTTATAGTCCTGAGAATACTGTAGTGGGTGTTTATAAGTGAGGAGGTAAACATTATTTTGTAAAGCGATAAGAGAGCGACGACTAGTTTTGTAAGTTTAAAAGTAAGTGTTTGGTCGAGAACTGGCCAAAAGAACGAGTGAAATGTCATTGAAAACTGTTGAAATGTTTGCGGCTAAACACCTCGTCGGGTTTTAACTTCAAGGTTACAGAACTTAGAGATGTTACGTTAATTTATGTGAAAAATAATCTTGTATATCAAGAAACAGCTCATGATAATTGGGTCATATTTCTGATTAGCAAGAAAGAATTCAGAGGATTTGGTTGAACAGGAAAGAAACCTTCACGCTACAAATGTGAGGTTTTTAAAAGTGCAAAATAAAAGTGAAAGAAACTCTGAGGTAAATTAAACATCACTGGAGTCGCTCTCAACAATAAAGTTGTGACACGATCAAGGCTCGAGCGATTAGATTTAGTGTTTCTCGCGCCTCAAACCTTGAATGAATGTTTCAATCGGAATGTTCTTGATAACATCAAGACGACTTGTTTGAAATGAAACGCTCCCTCGGACGACACTTCACTGGACTAATAATCTTCTGACGGATTATATTCTCGTCGGCCACACTTTTGTGGAGACACTGAAAACACGATTGAAACAACTTTAGCCTCTTCTTAAGCTCACACGATTATTCACTCTGCTTTTGGATGGATAGAGAGATTACATCAATTATTGGTCAGCACATAAAAAGTTAGAGCTATAAATGTATGCAGTGCCGCCTCCACACCTGGCTCAGGTGCGGCGCACGAATTAAAGTCTGAGAAATGTATATGTACACGAGCAGGTACTCGCCACTATAAAATACAACAGCGCTCTCTAATCCTCTTGGCCAGGCTGCTCTTCTTCTTGCCGTTCTTCTCTTTGCTGTCCTCCATCTTCCTCGCCCGGATCTCCCTCATCAGGTCGAAGAACACCTGAGGAAGGGACACCAGTCATGGGGGCACTCGTGCAGGGACTTCCCGACGCTCACCTTGTCCACGTTGGCACGGGTTTTGGCAGAAGTCTCCACGTAGCAGACCCCCCACTGCTCGGCGCGAGCCTTGGCCTCGTCGGCGCTGACCTGTCGCCGGTCGTCCAGGTCCGACTTGTTGCCCACCAGGAGGAAGGGCACGTTCTCGTCCTCCTTCACTCGCAGGATCTGCTCTCTGAGGGGAGGAGACATGGAAGCCGTCGTGAATTAGAAGCCAGTTAATGACCTTTACTGTAAACCAGCTACGGTTTCAGTCATTTAATCGTTTCAATGATGCAGGAAAACAAACTGTAATTCAATGAATCAGGAGGAACTGTGGAGATAAATAAATGATCTCAAAAAAATACTGAAACTGATTCAAAGTTCGAGATTAGATCGTAATGAATAAAGTATAAATGATATTTTCTGATACAGCAAATGCTTCATCCGACTGTGATGTTGTTGCTTCTACGTTCATCAACATCTTCGTTCATCACAAGCGTCTCTCCTTCAGCAGCAGCTTCTCACTACTCAAGTCGATCAATGATGGTTGTAACGGCAGAAAACACGATCCATTGTGGCAGCAAGACTACGTTCATTTTATTTCAAGTTAACAGTTTACGTGACTCTAGAATAAAACAAACTAGGAGGACAGAATGATACATTTGAAGATCCTAATCTTGCATGTCTAAACAAGAAGGATCTGCAGCCAGAATTCTGAGCCGCTCTAGTAGAAGAACTCACATTTCTCCTTCAAACTCTTCACTGGCTGCCATTTTCTTTCAGGATCATTTTAAAATTCTGGTTCTTACTTTCAGATCTATTCATGGTCAGACCTTCCATCAGTGATCTGATCCAGACTTACACCCCAGCTCGGGCTCTGAGGTCTGTGGATCAGAATCTACTGATGGTTCCTGAACTTCCGGACCAGAGGAGAGAAATCCTTCCAGACTGTTGCTCCTAAGCTTTGGAACATTCACTGAGAGGTGACTAGACAACATGATTACTTTCAAAACATGTTGTTGTGTTTGTGAGTCCATGTTAAAATAAAATCAGGCGGACACACACTGTTAATGATAACGTTTCTCTCAAGGTTCTCTTTCTTTGGCTCAACAGAGCCTTAAAGTCTGGCCATACGATGTGGCACCTTAGAAATGAATGGTTGATATACCGTATTTTCAGGACTATACTGTAAGTGGCTCCGGAGTACAAGTCACTCCAGACATAAAATGCATAATAAAGAATGAAAAAACATTTATAAGTCGCATTTTGGGGGGAAATTGATTTGATAAAATCCAAGAACAGACATGTGATCTTGAAAGACAAGTTAAAATAAAACTAGAGGCAACAACAGAATAATGTTACGTTACATGAAGTGAGAACCTGGTATGTTAACATAACATATGAAGAGTTATTCAGAGAACTATAGCATCAATAACTAACTAGTTTACCAAACCATCCGTGTAACTCCAAATAACTCTTCATCCTCGTGTCACTTTTAAACAACTAACTAACTCCGGAGGTAGAAGATGCTTCCTCTTCTACGTGGAAATGATCAACACAGGCCTAGAGCGCCCTCTTGTGGTTTAGTGTGAAAATAACATGTGAAATGATATACCGCTAATAATGTGTTAATAATTTCACACATAAGTCGCACCCCTGGCCAAACTATGAAAAAACTGCGACTTAAAGTCCAGAAAATACGGTACAAGATGCTTTTGTGTGAATGATCTGTTCCTCTGCTGAAGATACAACGCTGATGTACCTGAAGTCGACCGTTGCTGTGAATGATTCCAGTTCCGTGATGGAAAAAACACAGAGGAATCCTTCGCCGCTGCGGAAGTAGTTGTCCCGAATGGCTGCGTAATCCTCTTGTCCGGCCGTGTCCAGGATGTCGATCTGGACCTCCTCCCCGTCCAGGACCACCTTCTTCCTGTAGCTGTCCGCTTTGGTGGGCTCGTAGTCTTCCACAAACTGACGAGCAAACGTTGTTCAAGTCAGATCTTAACGTCGTTCAATAACCCTGGATCTTTATGAAGCTTGTTCAGAACATGATGTCCATGTTAACCATGTTTACATGGACATCTTAACTCTGCCATTGATAACAAGACACTGTTGACATGTCAAGAGCTCGTCTGAAGCTTTGACTGGCATGTGACTCCAGAGCTGCAGGGATGTTTGCTTAGTCATAGACAGTAGCTTCAGAAGTGCAGCTTACCTCAAGGTTTGTTGTAATGAAGCGTTTATTTTTTATTTAGCCTTCATGTGTTGTGCAAAATTAAAATTGTCTGAATCTGATTCATGTTGCAGCACTTCTGTCATAATGAATGAAATATCGATCATGTGTTCAAAAAATTAAAATAGGAAAAAAAAAGAAAAAGAAAAAAAAAAAAAAATATAAATAAATTATTATAAAATAATAAAGTTTTTTTTTGGGATGGTAAAAAAAAAATATTTGGATCCCGGTGTTGTGATAGTGTAGTAACAAGTATATATGTGTAGTATTGTCCAGTACTTGACTCTGGTGTTGTGATAGTGTAGTAACAAGTTTATATGTGTAGTATTGTCCAGTACTTGACTCTGGTGTTGTGATAGTGTAGTAACAAGTTTATATGTGTAGTATTGTCCAGTACTTGACTCTGGTGTTGTGATAGTGTAGTAACAAGTATATATGTGTAGTATTGTCCAGTACTTGACTCTGGTGTTGTGATAGTGTAGTAACAAGTTTATATGTGTAGCTTTGTCCAGTACTTGACTCTGGTATTGTGATAGTGTAGTAACAAGTATATACGTGTAGCTTTGTCCAGTACTTGACTCTGGTATTATGATAGTGTAGTAACAAGTATATATGTGTAGTATTGTCCAGTACTTGACTCTGGTATTGTGATAGTGTAGTAACAGGGATATACGTGTAGTATTGTCGAGTACTTGACTCTGGTGTTGTGGTAGTGTAGCAACAAGTTTATATGTGTAGTATTGTCCAGTACTTGACTCTGGTGTTGTAGTATTTACAGACCACATGACTCTTGACAAAGTCATAACTACTTTCATTTATTTTCAAACCAAAAAATGTCCAAACATCAGCTTTAAAACCTGCTGGAGTCACTGTATCCTCTCGTCCTCAGTCATCACCAGGATCTCAAATATGTGTTAAATTTCTCGGCCCAAGACCAAAAGTGCTACAATATGTTGGTCCCTTGTATGATTTGAGTTTGACATCCCTGGAGTAGATCAAGTGCTTTCCTGACCAAACAGAGCTAGAATTCATTCAAATTTCCTCCTAAAGAACAAAAACAAGATGCAAAGTGATGCAAACGCACCTCGTCGTACATGAACTGGAGGGTGAGGGCCGACTTCCCGACGCCACCGCTGCCCACCATGATCACTTTGTGCAGGGCCAGAGAGTTCTGTCCTTTGGGTTTAGCAGCCGCCATGTTTGATCGGGATCAGAGTGAAGGTCGAGGAGCTGGAAGGAAGGAAGTGAAGGCTGTGACCGGCAGCACTGGCTTCGTCTGAAGGTCTCTGTGAAAGAACATAGAGTTGAGATCAGCAGAGGAAGGTATGGTGAAGAAGAGGAAGGTATGGTGAAGAAGAGGAAGGTATGGTGAAGAAGAGGAGGGTATCGTGAAGAAGAGGAGGGTATCTTGAAGAAGAGGAGGGTATCGTGAAGATGAGGAAAGTATCGTGAAGAAGAGGAAGGTATCGTGAAGAAGAGGGTATCGTGAAGAAGAAGAGGGTATCGTGAAGAAGAGGAAGGTATCATGAAGAAGAGGAAGGTATCCCGAAGAAGAGGAAGGTATCGTGAGGAAGAGGAGGGTATCATGAAGAAGAGGAAGGTATCATGAGGAAGAGGAGGGTATCATGAAGAAGAGGAAGGTATCATGAGGAAGAGGAGGGTATCATGAAGAAGAGGAAGGTATCATGGAGGAAGGAGGAGGGTATCGTGAAGAAGAGGAAGGTATCTTGAAGAAGAGGAGGGTATCATGAAGAAGAGGAAGGTATCATGAGGAAGAGGAGGGTATCATGAAGAAGAGGAGGGTATCGTGAAGAAGAGGAAGGTATCATGAAGAAGAGGAGGGTATCGTGAAGAAGAGGAAGGTATCATGAAGAAGAGGAAGGTATCATGAAGAAGAGGAAGGTATCGTGAGGAAGAGGAGGGTATCATGAAGAAGAGGAGGGTATCGTGAAGAAGAGGAAGGGTATCATGAAGAAGAGGGTATCATGAAGAGGAAGGTATCATGAAGAAGAGGAAGGTATCATGAAGAAGGAAGAAAGAGGAGGGTATCCTGAAGAAGAGGAAGGTATCGTTGAAGAAGAGGAGGGGTATCATGAAGAAGAGGAGGGTATCATGAGGAAGGTTCGTGAAGAAGAGGAGGGTATCGTGAAGAAGAGGAAGGTATCATGAAGAAGAGGAGGGTATCATGAAGAAGAGGAAGGTATCATGAAGAAGAGGAGGGTATCATGAAGAAGAGGAAGGTATCATGAAGAAGAGGAAGGTATCATGAAGAAGAGGAAGGTATCATGAAGAAGAGGAGGGTATCATGAGGAAGAGGAGGGTATCATGAAGAAGAGGAGGGTATCATGAAGAAGAGGAGGGTATCATGAAGAAGAGGAGGGTATCATGAAGAAGAGGAGGGTATCATGAAGAAGAGGAAGGTATCATGAGGAAGAGGAGGGTATCATGAAGAAGAGGAAGGTATCGTGAAGAAGAGGAGGGTATCGTGGAAGAAGAGGAACGGACCCCGGAAGAAGAGGAAGGTATCATGAAGAAGAGGAGGGTATCATGAAGAAGAGGAGGGCACCGTGAAGAGGAGGGTACTCGTGAAGAAGAGGAAGGTATCATGAAGAAGAGGAAGGCATCATGAAGAAGAGGAGGGGCATCCGAGAAAGAAGAGGAAGGCATCATGAAGAAGAGGGAAGGTATCATGAGAAGGGAGGAGGGTATCATGAAGAAGAGGAAGGTACCTGAAGAAGAGGATCATGAAGAAGAGGAGGGTATCGTGAAGAAGAGGAAGGTATCATGAAGAAGAGGAAGGTATCATGAGGAAGAGGAGGGTATCATGAAGAAGAGGAAGGTATCATGAGGAAGAGGAAGGTATCATGAAGAAGAGGAAGGTATCATGAAGAAGAGGAAGGTATCATGAAGAAGAGGAGGGTATCGTGAAGAAGAGGAGGGTATCATGAAGAAGAGGAGGGTATCATGAAGAAGAGGAGGGTATCATGAAGAAGAGGAGGGTATCGTGAAGAAGAGGAAGGTATCATGAAGAAGAGGAGGGTATCGTGAAGAAGAGGAAGGTATCGTGAAGAAGAGGAGGGTATCATGAAGAAGAGGAAGGTATCATGAAGAAGAGGAGGGTATCATGAAGAAGAGGAAGGACCACGAAAGAAGAGGAAGGTATCATGAAGAAGAGGAGGGTATCATGAAGAAGAGGAAGGTATCGTGAAGAAGAGGAAGGTATCGTGAAGAAGGTATCATGAAGAAGAGGAAGGTATCATGAAGAAGAGGAAGGTATCATGAAGAAGAGGAAGGTATCATGAAGAAGAGGAGGGTATCATGAAGAAGAGGAAGGTATCATGAAGAAGAGGAAGGTATCATGAAGAAGAGGAAGGTATCATGAAGAAGAGGAGGGTATCGTGAAAAAGAGGAAGGTATCATGAAGAAGAGGAAGGGTATCATGAGGAAGAGGAGGGTATCATGAAGAAGAGGAGGGTATCATGAAGAAGAGGAGGGTATCATGAAGAAGAGGAAGGTATCGTGAAGAAGAGGGAGGGTATCATGAAGAAGAGGAAGGTATCGTGAAGAAGAGGAGGAAGGTATCATGAAGAAGAGGAGGGTATCGTGAAGAAGAGGAGGGTATCATGAAGAAGAGGAGGGTATCGTGAAGAAGAGGAAGGTATCATGAAGAAGAGGAAGGTATCATGAAGAAGAGGAAGGTATCATGAAGAAGAGGAGGGTATCATGAAGAAGAGGAAGGTATCATGAAGAAGAGGAAGGTATCGTGAAGAAGAGGAAGGTATCATGAAGAAGAGGAAGGTATCATGAAGAAGAGGAAGGTATTCATGAAGAAGAGGAAGGTATCATGAAGAAGAGGAAGGTATCATGAAGAAGAGGAAGGTATCATGAAGAAGAGGAAGGTATCATGAAGAAGAGGAAGGTATCATGAAGAAGAGGAGGGCATCATGAAGAAGAGGAAGGGTATCATGAAGAGAAGAAGAAGAGGAAGGTATCATGAAGAAGAGGAAGGTATCATGAAGAAGAGGAAGGTATCATGAAGAAGAGGAAGGTATCGGGAAGAAGAGGAAGGTATCATGAGGAAGAGGAAGGTATCGTGAAGAAGAGGAAGGTATTATGAAGAAGAGGAAGGTATCGTGAAGAAGAGGAAGGTATCGTGAAGAAGAGGAAGGTATCTGAAGAGAAGAAGAGGAGGGATCGTGAAGAAAGAGGAAGGTACCCACGTGAAGAAGAGGAAGGTATCAATGAAGAAGAGGAAGGTATCATGAAGAAGAGGAGGGTATCGTGAAGAAGAGGAGGGTATCATGAAGAAGAGGAAGGTATCGTGAAGAAGAGGAAGGTATCATGAAGAAGAGGAAGGTATCATGAAGAAGAGGAAGGTATCATGAAGAAGAGGAAGGTATCATGAAGAAGAGGAAGGTATCATGAGGAAGAGGAAGGTATCATGAAGAAGAGGAAGGTATCATGAAGAAGAGGAAGGTATCATGAAGAAGAGGAAGGTATCATAAAGAAGAGGAAGGTATCGTGAAGAAGAGGAAGGTATCGTGAAGAAGAGGAAGGTATCATGAAGAAGAGGAGGGTATCGTGAAGAAGAGGAAGGTATCGTGAAGAAGAGGAAGGTATCATGAAGAAGAGGAAGGTATCATGAAGAAGAGGAAGGTATCAACGAGGAGGGTAAAGAAGAGGAAGGTATCATGAAGAAGAGGAAGGTATCATGAAGAAGAGGAAGGTATCATGAAGAAGAGGAAGGTATCATGAAGAAGAGGAAGGTATCATGAGGAAGAGGAAGGTATCATGAAGAAGAGGAAGGTATCATGAGGAAGAGGAAGGTATCGTGAAGAAGAGGAGGGTATCATGAGGAAGAGGAAGGTATCGTGAAGAAGAGGAAGGTATCATGAAGAAGAGGAAGGTATCATGAAGAAGAGGAAGGTATCATGAAGAAGAGGAAGGTATCATGAAGAAGAGGAGGGTATCATGAAGAAGAGGAAGGTATCATGAAGAAGAGGAGGGTATCATGAAGAAAGAGGAAGGTATCATGAAGAAGAGGAAGGTATCATGAAGAAGAGAGGGTATCATGAAGAAGAGGAGGGTGATATCATGAAGAAGAGGAAGGTATCATGAGGAAGAGGAAGGTATCATGAAGAAGAGGAAGGTATCATGAAGAAGAGGAAGGTATCATGAAGAAGAGGAAGGTATCATGAAGAAGAGGAGGGGTATCATGAAGAAGAGGAAGGTATCATGAGGAAGAGGAAGGTATCACAGAGGAAGAAGAGGAAGAGGAGGGTATCATGAAGAAGAGGAAGGTATCATGAGGAAGAGGAAGGTATCATGAAGAAGAAGAGGAAGGTATCATGAAGAAGAGGAAGGTATCATGAAGAAGAGGAAGGTATCATGAAGAAGAGGAAGGTATCATGAAGAAGAGGAAGGTATCATGAAGAAGAGGAAGGTATCATGAAGAAGAGGAAGGTATCATGAGGAAGAGGAAGGTATCATGAAGAAGAGGAAGGTATCATGAAGAAGAGGAAGGTATCATGAAGAAGAGGAAGGTATCATGAAGAAGAGGAAGGTATCATGAAGAAGAGGAAGGTATCATGAGGAAGAGGAAGGTATCATGAAGAAGAGGAAGGTATCATGAAGAAGAGGAAGGTAATATGAACTGCACACATGGCCAGGTTGAAATACTCAGATCCATGTGAAAACACATGTATTTACATAAACTAATGACTAGGGTGTGGTTCTATTTACACAACAGCAGATCCTGTGTGTCTTGATGGAGATTGACTATAGACTCGGTTACCATGGCAACCACTGGAAATGTTTAGTAGTCCAGCTTTCTTTATATTTTCATCAGACGCTGCACGGAAGTGTCAATGGAACATGATGACAGTGAACACATGCTACAATAAAAAAAAGACACCGTGACAGTGCATACCCCTGCCAAGAAGCACATTTGTTCTTCCAGGAATAGTGTAATAGTCATTCATGTGTTGAAGATAAAACGTATAAAACTCAAATGTGAGGCATTAATGTGTTTCTGAATGTGTTTGAACAAATCCCATAAACACGAAGTCTTTGTGAAGAGTCGTCCAAACATAACGATGAGAAAAGAACACAAAAGAAAAATGACTCAATATTTTGTGCATCTTCTTCAGAAATAACAGCCTCTAAACGCTTCCTATAGCTTCCAATGAGGGTCTGGATTCCGGTGGAAGGTATTTTGGACCTTCTTTACAGATCCTCTCCAGTTCAGTCAGGTGTGATGGTTTCATGGACCGCCCGCTTTAAATAACACCTTAAATGTTCAATAATATGTGTATGGAGGTCAAGGGTCACTGAGGTCCTCTTAAATACCCTTTTTTTCATGATTGCACTCACCTGTGTATGGAGGTCAAGGGTCACCGAGGTTACCAAAGCAATTTTGAGTTCCAATAATTAGTGCTAAAGGTATTAAAATCAATAAGATATAAGGGTGCCTAAATTTATGCACATGCCTAATTTTGTTTCAATAATTCTTGCACACTTTCTGTAAATCATATAAACTTTATTTCACTTCTCAAATATCACTGTGTTTGTCTCCTATAACATATATTTAACTGGACTTGTTTATCCAAACAGCCCATGATTTATAAAGGAACATCACGAGAGTGTACAGGGGTGACCAAACTTTACCTACCACTGTATGTAGAAGTGGTGACTCTTTAAACCCTTCACACCTGTTGTAGCCACGAGTCACTAGTTGAGTTGAGGGTGTGACGGACCTGAGACGCTCGTGGGAGATTCAGAAGGAGCTGCTATGATAACACGCTCTCTTGTCACAGGCTTAATACATTTGTTAGTTCAGACATTTGTTAGTTCAGACTCTGTCCACTACACCTGCTGTTGTGTTTACAAACTCTTCATATTCAACATCATAGACAACATTTAGACTCCGCCCACTAATAAACAATCATGTATATGTGACTGAAGACATGTTGTGTATTAAACTACTGATACTACTTTGGTTACAAAAGTGACACCATCAACCTTATGATCAAACTACTATAAAGGCAGATTTTTGCAAAGATTGAAGAAGTTTAAAGTCGAAGAATACAACAAATAAACCTTTAAGATCCTACATTTAAAAAATATAATGATCATGTGACACAAATAATATGCAAATTACACATAAAATGCTCACCTGATATTAAAAATAATCATATGTATAAGAAATGCAATAAACAATAACAGTTGAAAATTGTTTGATTATAGTTGAAAATTGTTGGATTATAGTTTAAAATTGTTGGATTATAGTTGAAAATTGTTTGATTATAGTTGAAAATTGTTGGATTATAGTTGAAAATTTATTATAGTTGAAAATTTGGGGAAAAAGGGGGAAATTTGTGTTTGATTATAGTTGAAAATTGTTGGATTATAGTTGAAAATTGTTTGATTATAGTTGAAAATTGTTGGATTATAGTTGAAAATTGTTGGATTATTGTTGAATTATAGTTGAATATTGTTTGATTATAGTTGAAAATTGTTGGATTATGTTTAAAATTGTTGGATTATAGCTGAAAATTGTAGGATTACAGTTGAAAATTGTTGGATTACAGTTGAAAATTGTTTGATTATAGTTGAAAATTGTTTGATTAAAGTTGAAAATTGTTGGATTATAGTTGAAAATTGTTTGATTATAGTTGAAAATAGTTGGATTATAGTTGAAAATTGTTTGATTAAAGTTGAAAATTGTTGGATTATAGTTGAAAATTGTTTGATTAAAGTTGAAAATTGTTGGATTATAGTTGAAAATTGTTTGATTATAGTTGAAAATAGTTTGATTATAGTTGAAAATTGTTTGATTAAAGTTGAAAATTGTTGGATTATAGTTGAAAATTGTTTGATTATAGTTGAAAATTGTTTGATTATAGTTGAAAATTGTTTGATTATAGTTGAAAATTGTTTGATTAAAGTTGAAAATTGTTGGATTATAGTTGAAAATTGTTGGATTATAGTTGAAAATTGTTTGATTATATTGTTTGATTATAGTTGAAAATTGTTTGATTATAGTTTAATGTTGATTTGTAGTTCAAGATTCTATGTCTGCATGTGTTTCACTCAGAGTGTATGATAATTAAAAGCATTACATCGAAACAATCTGACCCAACTTTTAAATCCAGATCTTCACCTTTAATGTTATGAATTGAGTTTGTCATGTAGGTTGTAGAAAGTCATCTACCATATGCTGGGTTTATTTCAGATGATTTTACTAACATATGAGGCAATAAATACTACATGATGTTTAAATACTCAGTAAATACTTATACTTATAACATTCGTGTATTTATCTATTAATCAAACACCTGCAGAAAACGAATGGAAAAGGTTCAGATCATAACGTAAAAATCATATATATTGAATAATTGTACATGTAAGAAATATATAAACACATAACCATCATGTAGTATTTCTACAGGATAATTAAACACACACTAAAACACAAACATGATGACAAACCAAACCAAAGATTTGAACTCATTAGCAAGTTAGCACTGACCTGTCACCAGCAGGTAGGTTAGCTCCAGTGGGCGTCAAGACTAACTAGCAGGTTAAAGATGATCGGTTATGAAGCCACGACGCTGTGATCGAAGAATCCTCGACAAACACGCAGAGTCAACACGGGTGTCAGACTCGGATGACGCCCCACGAGATCCTCCATCCTCCAGTGACCCAGCAGCTAGCATGCTAGCCCCGCGATAACAAGCAGCTAATCACCGCCAAACGATGGGAAATACTGTTAAAATATGACGGTCACTCCACTCACCTTGTTATACAAGTGAATATCTCGTCACCCTGGTGGAACGAAGGCGGAAGAGGTGAAAAAGAAGAGTATCTCCGGGTTAGCTCATGGCTAGCTGTGTTAGCAGCAGACTGACGGCTCCTCCTGCGGGGCTCGAGTCTGTCTCGCAACTGCGCCCCCTGTCGGTGAGATCTAGTCCCGCGGGAGGACTTATCTTTAATGTGATTTAATTCTCTGTCTTTGGGGTTAAAAATGTAGAGAAAATCCTTTTTAAAGACTCAAATCTCGATGACAATGTGTTTCATGTATTTCCACCTTCTTTGAACCACAGGCTGCTTTAATGTCGACATTACATTCATAATAATAATAATAATAGTAATAATACTAGGGATGAAAACATGTTTATTTATTGAGTACCATTGACTTAAGTGTCCAGTGTGACTAGTTTAACCATCCATCTATACATCCATCCATCCATCCATCCATACATCCATCCATCCATCCATCCATCCATCCATCCATCCATCCATCCATCCATCCATCCATTCATTCATCTATACATCCATTCATTCATTCATCTATACATCCATCCATCCATCCATCCATTCATCCATCTATACATCCGTTCATCCATCCATCCATCCATCCATCCATCCATTCATTCATTCATCTATACATCCATCCATCCATCCATCCATCCATCCATTCATTCATCTATACATCCGTTCATTCATCCATCCATCCATCCATCCATCCATCCATCCATCCATCCATCCATCCATCCATCCATCCATCCATCCATTCATCCATTCATTCATTCATTCATTCATTCATTCATTCATCCATCCATCCATCCATCCATCCATCCATCCATTCATTCATTCATTCATTCATCCATCCATCCATCCATTCATTCATCTATACATCCATCCATCCATCCATCCATCCATCCATCCATCCATTCATTCATTCATTCATTCATTCATTCATTCATTCATTCATTCATCCATCCATCCATCCATCCATCCATCCATCCATCCATCCATCCATTCATTAATCTATACATCCATCCATCCATCCATCCATCCATCCATCCATCCATTGTAATAACCAGAGAATATTGGAGCATCATGTGTTGATGGTAAAAGGACATGTGAAGCCATTTTAATATTTCAATGCATAAATATAGATTTAAAGATTGTAAAATTGACAAAAAGGCTGTTATCTGTTTGATCAAAACACAGACTTATTTGATTTGTTCTAGAACGATTCCTGATGTCGGTGCTTCAACACACGAGGGACGTAACCGACGAGCAGTTTGTTTTAAGTGTATTTCTGGAAGAAGTCGAAGACGACTGAGCTGCAGTCGCTACATCAAAATGAACAAACGTTTTTGTCTCTAAAGAGAACAGATTAAAATAACCGACACTAGTCGACACGAGAGAACAAACACTTTCATACTGACATACAGAGAGACAGTGGATCAGCTCGACTCCAACATGTTGGAATTCCCACTTCAAGTTGGAAATAAGATCCTTCCCTGTGGAGATAGTGGATCATCTCACCTGGAGACTGGTCTGTGACCCTGTGGAAGCTTGAGTCTCTGCTGGTCTCCTCTAGTCCAGTGCTGTGTCTCAAATCACATACTAGCGTACTCAAAGTTAGTATTTTTAGTGCGTAAGTGCGTCTCAATTCTTAGTATTGAAAATTAAGTGCTCCATACACACTTAAATACTAAAACACACACAAAACTGAGTATGGTTCGATGGACACTATCTACACTAAACGGCTCCATCTTAGTGACGTTGTAAACGGAAGTTACATCATATATAAATATATATATATACTTACAGACAGGCGTATTTTCAGTAGTAGGAGGATGCCAGTCTTCGCTGCTGATACCTTTTTAAATATTATATATAAGTTAGTATGCATCAGGATAGTGTACGTACTAACTAGTAACTAATCCTCCACAGATAGTATGTCTCAAACATACTTCTCTTAGTATACTAGAAGTTAGTATCATCAGGATAGTGTACGTACTAATTAGTAACTAATCCTCCACAGATAGTATGTCTCAAATCACATACTTCTCTTAGTATACTAGAAGTTAGTATCATCAGGATAGTGTACGTACTAACTAGTAACTAATCCTCCACAGATAGTATGTCTCAAACATACTTCTCTTAGTATACTAGAAGTTAGTATCATCAGGATAGTGTACGTACTAACTAGTAACTAATCCTCCACAGATAGTATGTCTCAAACATACTTCTCTTAGTATACTAGAAGTTAGTATGCATCAGGATAGTGTACGTACTAACTAGTAACTAATTCTCCACAGATAGTATGTCTCAGACATACTTCTCTTAGTATACTAGAAGTTAGTATCATCAGGATAGTGTACGTACTAACTAGTAACTAATCCTCCACAGATAGTATGTCTCAAACATACTTCTCTTAGTATACTAGAAGTTAGTATCATCAGGATAGTGTACGTACTAACTAGTAACTAATCCTCCACAGATAGTATGTCTCAGACATACTTCTCTTAGTATACTAGAAGTTAGTATGCATCAGGATAGTGTACGTACTAACTAGTAACTAATCCTCCACAGATAGTATGTCTCAAATCACATACTTCTCTTAGTATACTAGAAGTTAGTATCATCAGGATAGTGTACGTACTAACTAGTAACTAATCCTCCACAGATAGGTTGTCTTTGTCATAAACTCTGCTGCTACACACTAACAGGAAATGACGCGACAGCTTCTTCTATTTAACGATGATTTCAAGCAGCTGTAGGAACACTAGCGACACCTGCTGGCAGCACGTTTGGTTTCAAGAAATATAATAAATATTGACGAGATATTTAAGCTGGTATCAGCAGCGAAGACGTTTCATCCTCGTACTGCTGCTGGAAATACACCTGTAAGTATATGTGTATATACCTGTATATATATATATATATGTATATATATATATATATATAAGACGTAACTTCCGTTTACAACGTCAACGTCACTAAGATGGAGTCGTTTAGTGTAGAAAGTGTCCATCGATCCATACTCAGTTTTGTGGGCGTTTTAGTATTTTAGTGTACATGGATCACTACATTTACATACTAAGAATTAAGACGCACTAAAAATACTAACTTTAAGTACACAAGTATGAGATTTGAGACACAGCTCTAGTGATTATAGGAAGCACTAAGGTCCGAGTGTGTCCAGAGACACAGCTGCACACAAGTCGACTGATTGAACTCATCAACACACATGTGTCAGTCAAACGATCACGAAAAGGTTCAGTCAGTGTCTGGACATGAAGGACTCGTCCATCATCTCTCAGCTGCGAGCCAAGTACGCAGAGAAGAACTGGAATGAGACGTTCCAGCTGGTGCGACGATGCATGGTGAGACAAGAACCTCTGAACGTTCAGGATCCAACGAGGATTCGAGGCTTTTGAATGGAAGGATGCTTGTTATTGTTGAAGACACTGTTGACACGAAGATCCTTCTTTGTTTCTTCATCTGCTCTGGAGTCTGACGCTCATGAAACCGTCGTTCAGATCATTCAAAAGTCATCGTTGGAGGTGTTTTTGATCATTCAAAGTATTATTTACTTCATTATTTGAATCTAAAAAATAGGTTTTTAACTTGTTTCACCCAAAAATGATACAGAATTCTACTATGTGTATATTTTTATTTGTTACTACTACTGAGTGTATTGCTACTGACCATTAAACTACGGTGGCTGAGAAGTTCAAAACAAAAGAACAAACTCTTGAATAAAAGTTACTTATCGAAAGTTTGTACATTTGTTTTGAACTTCTCAGCCACCGTAGTTTATACTTCTTTTTGTGAAATTTGTGTCCTTTTTTGTTTCCTCAGTTCGGTTTTAACTTAAATTCAAATTTACTGTTTTATATATTTATTTTTATAAGTTGACGCCTGGTTATTCTATACTTTTATTTGCTTGAAACAATCTTACCTTCACACTGATAACATTCTTCCTGTACAGATACATTTCATTAGATTAAAAAACAATAACATGACAAAACATATTTAAAATACATTTTCAAGTATTTTTAAATATATTTTTGAAAGAAATGTGGATGAAATGAAACGGTCGACTTCGTTCTAAAGTGTGAAGAGCATTTGAAAAAGATGAGGAACTTTAGGGCGAGCTCTGAGTGTGAGTCATCCTCTGTTCCATTGTGTGTCCAAGTGTGCGTCCGAACATGTGTCGACACAGTGGACGTTGTCACAGCTGATGTGTTGTTGTTTCCCGTCTTCTGCCCGCAGGACAGACCCAGAGATGAATGGACTCCTTGTGAGCGGCGGGTTCGATCCCTGGAGCGTCTCCAGGAAGCCTTCAACAGTACCGACCCTTTTGATTCTGACCTTTGACCTTCAGGGTTTCAGTCTCACAACGTCCGCTCTTGTGCCGCAGTGTCGTCCCTGAGCGCCACCAGGTGTCGCCTGGAGAACGTGGCCAAGCTTCAGGGGTGAGATGTATTCAAGGGGTGCATGTGCAAACTAGAGTGAATGCTGGTGTATGCTGTGCAGTAGTGGAAGTATTCATGGAAGTAGTAGTGGATTAGTAGTTAAAGTAGAAGTGGAATTAGTAGTAAAAATAGAAGTAGTAGAACATTAAAAGTATTAGTAGAATTAGCAGTAAAATTAGAAGTAGTACTAGTAGTAGTTGAAGTAGTATTAGTATTTAGTAGTGGAGGTAGTAGTATAATTACTAGTAAAAGTGTAAGTAAGTAATTTTTATTTGTATAGCGTTGTAGTCTTAGTAGTGGAAGTGGTAGAAGTAGTAGTAGTTTTATTAGTGGAAGTAGTAGTATTAGTAGTAGTAGTAGTATAAAAGTAGTAGAATTAGAATAATTAGTAGTATAAGTAGTAGTAGTAGAATTAGAATAATTAGTAGTATAAGTAGTAGTAGTAGAATTAGAATAATAAGTAGTACAAGTAGTAGTAGTTTTAGCAGTGGAAGTAGTAGTAAAAGTTCTAGTAGTAGTAGTTTTAGTAGTGGAAGTAGTAGTAAAAGTAGTAGTAGTAGTAGTAGTAGAAGTAGTATTGGAAGAGTAAAAAAGTAAAAAGTAAAAGTATAAGAAGATTTTCCCCATTGACATGAATGGGGTAGAAAAATAGGAATAAAAGAAAGGGTGGAAGAGATAAAAGAAAGCTAGAACAAAGCCCGTATTTAGGAAATTAACTGAATTGATAAGTTTGAACAGTTCAAATCGGATAAAATTTGTGGGAGGAGAAGCGGCACAAAGTATAGGTCAGAAGAAAACGCTTCCCAGCATTCACACTATAATGTGACTTCTTGCTGTGTGAATGCTTCCCAGCATTCGCACAATAATGTGACTTCTTGGATGAACTTGTGTTTGTGTCCAGGATGGGCTTCCACACCTCCGAGCACACCTGCTTCCTCACGGCGGATCTGTTCTACCTGGAGGTGGCGCTGCAGGCGCAGGGGGTCGTGGAGGACGTGAAGGTGGCGAAGCATGGAGGGAACCCGTCCGTGAGTCAACCTTCCTGGAGCATAATCCTGGAATATAATCCTGGAATATAATCCTGGAATATAATCCTGGAATATAATCCTGGAATATAATCCTGGAATATAATCCTGGAATATAATCCTGGAATATAATCCTGGAACATAATCCTGGAATATAATCCTGGAATATAATCCTGGAATATAATCCTGGAATATAATCCTGGAATATAATCCTGGAACATAATCCTGGAATATAATCCTGGAATATAATCCTGGAATATAATCCTGGAACATAATCCTGGAATATATCCATTTAATTTCATCTCTTTTGATCTCATGAACTTCTTCAGTCCAGCGAGACTTTTCTGCACCTGCTCAGGTGAGTTGATGGACGTCAACGAACATCATCTGATTATTGATTGATTGATTTGAACATTTCAAATGTTTGTTTTTTTAAACTATTGAATGTTTTTTCTTTATTAAAGGTTTTAGTTTTTAGATGATTGATAAAAGGATTAAAATAATTATTATTATTTTTAACACGTATTGTTTAATATTATTATTCCAATAATTAAAAAATATTTGTAGCCTTTTAAACACAATATAAAAATGACAATATAATAGTTTTATATTGAATAGCAATAAAAAAATATTGAATTGGGTAATTATTGAATTTGAAACAATTTAATAATGGAAAAAAAAAAAAACATTCTGACACTAATATATGCCAACATTTTTACATTGAATTTAAAAAATGCTATGAATTTAGAAAATGTATTGGATTTTTGAATAAAAGAATCTCTGTATAAAAGAAATAAAAGAAGGGAGAAACGGTTTCAGAAATAATTTATTTTATTAAATTATTCAAAAATCCAAACAAATTCTACATTTTAATACAGAATTATTTGAATTCAATCATATAAAATAATATTTCAATTCTTGAAAAACAATAGCAAGATTACTATTGAGAAATTGCATGGATGGATGGATGGATGGATGGATGAGGATGGATGGATGGATGGATGGATGGATGGATGGATGATGGATGGATGGATGGATGGATGAATACTGTATTTATCTCTGTAGAGGAGTGTCGTCAACATCCATCTCTTTCATCAGCTCCTTTCTTCTATGGTTGTTCTTCCAAACAGGTCCAAGAACTTTCCTGAGTTCTCCAGGAAGCTGGCGTCGCTCCACTCTCAGTACGACCTCCCCGGAGACAAGTGAGTCAAAGTCAGATGTTTGGAAGCAAATGTTTCTCATCCTTCCTTGTGTTTCTCAGCGAGACCAAAATGAAACTGTTTTCAGTTCTTCAACATCTGTGTGAAGATCTGGAGGAGCTTTCCAGGGTGTCCAGGTGAAAACTGACTCCTCAATCATCCTGGAGCAACATTCAAACACTAGTGATGTGTTGGTGAAGCTTCATGAAACAGTGTCATTATCTTCAGAGTCCACTAGATGGTAGTGATGTGTCGATGAAGCTTCATGAAACAGTGTCATTATCTTCAGAGTCCACTAGATGGTAGTGATGTGTCGATGAAGCTTCATGAAACAGTGTCATTATCTTCAGAGTCCACTAGATGGTAGTGATGTGTCGATGAAGCTTCATGAAACAGTGTCATTATCTTCAGAGTCCACTAGATGGTAGTGATGTGTCGATGAAGCTTCATGAAACAGTGTCATTATCTTCAGAGTCCACTAGATGGTAGTGATGTGTCGATGAAGCTTCATGAAACAATGTCATTATCTTCAGAGTCCATATGGTAGTATTGTTGATGAACTTCATGAAACAGTGTCATTATCTTCAGAGTCCACTAGATGGTAGTGATGTGTCGATGAAGCTTCATGAAACAGTGTCATTATCTTCAGAGTCCACTAGATGGTAGTGATGTGTCGATGAAGCTTCATGAAACAGTGTCATTAACTTCAGAGTCCACTAGATGGTAGTGATGTGTCGATGAAGCTTCATGAAACAGTGTCATTATCTTCAGAGTCCACTAGATGGTAGTGATGTGTCGATGAAGCTTCATGAAACAGTGTCATTATCTTCAGAGTCCACTAGATGGTAGTGATGTGTTGATGAAGCTTCATGAAACAGTGTCATTATCTTCAGAGTCCACTAGATGGTAGTGATGTGTTGATGAAGCTTCATGAAACAGTGTCATTATCTTCAGAGTCCACTAGATGGTAGTGATGTGTTGATGAAGCTTCATGAAACAGTGTCATTATCTTCAGAGTCCACTAGATGGTAGTGATGTGTTGATGAAGCTTCATGAAACAGTGTCATTATCTTCAGAGTCCACTAGATGGTAGTGATGTGTGGATGAAGCTTCATGAAACAGTGTCATTATCTTCAGAGTCCACTAGATGGACTAGTCTGGAACACTAAGGAGCTGAAGTTTTGTCTCGTCGTTTGTAAATATTCATACATGCCTGAAATGGTAAAACTGTCACCAACATCATCACATCAATACTTTTCCATCACAACTTTCTCTCTTCACCTCAGAGCTCCTGATGACGTCGCTTCACAGACGGACCTGATCAATGAAGGTCTGATCGGTCGCTTCATCGCTGGCAGAGAAGGTGTGAAGACGCCGGAAAACACATTAAACATCGATAAAGTTCTATCAAGATGTTTCCATCTCCAGATTGCCCTTTGACCCTCCAGTTCTACCAGAGTCCCGCTGACGCCGAGACCACGAGTGAGACGACGGTGAATAAGAAGTTATTCCATGTTAGGAATTCTGCTCTGATTCCAGACTCCGAGTGTGTGACGCAGCAGGCTCAGGTGTGTGTGATTGACAGCTGCCTGTCTCACCCACTCCAGACGACCTCAACCATCCTGAAGCCTCTTCAGCTGGACCCGCACGGGTGACGACTTTATATATCTATCTAGAAATGTATATGTACTGTACATACATGTATATGTACTGTACATACATGTATATATATGTACTGTACATTCATGTATATGTATGTACAGTACATTCATGTATATGTATGTACAGTACATTCTGTATATACGATGTATTTGTATACATGTACAGTACATTCATGTATATGCATGTACAGTACATTCATGTATATGTATGTACAGTACATTCTGTATATACGTATGTACAGTACATTCTGTATATACATGTACAGTACATTTGTATATAGTACAGTAATTCATTGTATATGTATATACAGTACATTATGTATATACAGTACATTATGTATATACAGTACATTATGTATATGTATGTACAGTACATTCATGTATATGACAGATGTAAGTACATTCATGTATATGTATGTACAGTACATTCTGTATATACTATGTACAGTACATTCTGTATATACATGTACAGTACATTCTGTATATACATGTACAGTACATTCATGTATATGTATGTACAGTACATTCATGTATATGTATGTACAGTACATTCATGTATATGTATGTACAGTACATTCATGTATATGTATGTACAGTACATTCTGTATATGTATGTACAGTACATTCATGTATATGTATGTACAGTACATTCATGTATATGTATGTACAGTACATTCATGTATATGTATGTACAGTACATTCATGTATATACGTATGTACAGTACATTCTGTATATACGTATGTACAGTACATTCTGTATATACGTATGTACAGTACATTCTGTATATACGTATGTACAGTACATTCATGTATATGTATGTACAGTACATTCATGTATATGACGTACAGTGACATTCTGTAAAGTATGTACAGTACATTCTGTATATACGTATGTACAGTACATTCATGTATATACGTATGTACAGTACATTCTGTATATACGTATGTACAGTACATTCTGTATATACAGTACATTCTGTATACACATGTACACTTGTTTAAAGAACCTCAAATGCTCACAGAATGTATAGAAACCAGGGATGTGGAGATTCATCCATACAAATATGTACGATGTGACGGTAGATTCAAGATGCGTCGGATTTAATTTACAGCTGAATTCACGATACTTCGACTCTAGAATTTTTGCATCTGCTAATACTATGGTAACATGGTTTTCCGAGGCACCCTAAACACACCCCCAGCTACGATATAATCAATATTTATCATGAAAACCATTGATATCAGGTCACATTAAATGGATCATGTAGGTGTTGGACACATGAGTACTGTTTAATTGTTGTTTATTTGCTAGTATTCTAAGTTATTGTGTTTATATTGTTAGGAGTTTTAAGAGGGTTGATATTTCAGTGTATCGCATCGTAAGTACAAAGGTCACCTCGCTTTAGGAGTGAACGGCTGAAGGTCAAACATCATTGAAACCTTGATCTGATTCTATACATTCTGTGAATATAAGTTATTTCAACAAGATTATCTTTGTCATTAAATTATTTGGAAAACCATGTATGAAGGTGAATATCAGTATCTTCAAAATATTTAATTCAACTTTACAAACCTTTAATTTAAGCTTTTTTTTTAATTGAAATGTATCTTTATTTTTAATCTAATTTAATGTATAGAGAAAGGTTTGATATTCAATTTTGTAAAATGAATATATTTATAATTTTGTAGTCTTTTATCTTCAGTATAAGAATGTTGGTGTAATAGAGACACCAGATGATACTGAAAGAGTACTTGACTACTTTCAGCCAATCATGTTACGTGCAGATGATCACATGGTCGATATCAAGATGAAAAAATGAATTAATAATAATCAAATGTTGTTATTTTAACTACACACTCGACATTAATTCATTAAATATTTATTTTTGTCTAGTCGTGACATAATACTTTATACTAAAGTATAAAGAAACGTCACATCATTCATTGAATCTTCCAGGATCCCAGTGTTTGTTCCGGTGACTGACGTGTCTCACGACGTATTATCAGCCTGTTTTCTGCTGAAGCTGCAGCCGCCGATGCTGATGTTGAAGTCTTTCGTCGAGAGAATCCACAGAATCACAGGTTTAAACAAAACAAATCCTGAATAAACTGAAGACAAAAATGATCGACATCTGCCTGTTCAGACGCACCGACGGATCTGGACCTGCAGTGGGCGCCATTTCCCAGCCTCCTGAAGCGAGGTCACCTCGGTGCGGCCGCTGGGGAGTACCCGGAGGAGCGCGACGGAGTCTTCTCCACGGTGAGGGTTCGAGTCTCGTCGAGGATCTGAGGATGAACCCAAACACTTGTGTCTGCAGCTGCTTCCTGGCGGAGCCTCGCACAGATACGTCTTTCCCGAAGCATCCTGGGAAACGCCCGGCAAGAGGGTCACCCTGGTGGAGAAGGTTCCCTTCAGCCGGCCGGTCCACGTGCCGCACCTGGTCCAGCTGCTGCGACACCAGGCGGCCATCAATGCCTTGCTCAGGAGCTGCACGCGCTCCACAGGTGCGGCGACTGAACCGCGACGTTTCAACTTTAAAATCTTTTCTTTCTTCAGTTTCTCGCCACGACCTTCACTTCGAGGTCTTCCTGGAGTCGGACACCAGCTTCTCCGTCACCTTCCAGCGCCCCGACGCCGACTCTCTGGCCGTCTGTGAGGATCCCAGAGCGTCCGTTGGTGTCAGAGTTCTGATGACCTTGATGACCTTGTCTCCTGCAGTGCTCGTGGAGGTTCACGACCATCGTCGCGTCTCCTGCCGTCTGTTCGGGTCCAGAGAAGACAACGCCTCGGCGCTGGAGGAGCTTCTGTCCGCGGTGACGAGGAGGTGAGACTCGAACACCTCGACTCTCTCAGAAGGTTTGCATGAGTCTGGGTCGGTGGAAACAAAATGAAACTTCACCCTTGGACGATCATGATCTTCCTCATGACCTTGATCTTCATGAACCCCTTCAGTGTCGAGCGTCAACTTCTTCAGGAAAATCAACCGACGATCCAAACAAAATCGCTTTTAACGATTTTTATTCACACGATTGATCTATTAAAACGACTCAATCATTTTGAAAAAATAAGAGGAAACCTGGAAAGTATGAAGGACGATAAATGACACGAGTATAAATACATGAGAAAATGTCAAAATAAATAAATAACTTTTGGATAATTTTTGTTGAATGATGCTATTTCTATGTATATATACATTTAGTCCTTTTTCATTTTATTGATTTATATTTTGACATTTGGTCAGTATGCAAGTTAATTGGTGGGTCAAACATCAGTCTAAAGCAGTGATTGGTTACATCGAGGTCAGCGGATCAACTACCACTACCTTGATGAGCATCATATGTTCACTTTTGCTTCGCTGCTAACTTTGGATAATCCTGGGAAGATGGAACGTGTTCATGCTATTGCTAATGATTTATGATCTGATATAGATGTGAAAAAAAGAAAAAAAAAAAAAAAAAAAAAAAAAAAAAGGGGGTAAATTTAATTTTAAAAAAAAAAAAAAAAAAAAAAAAAAAAAAAAAAAAAAAAAAAAAAAAAAAAAAAAAAAAAAAAAAAAAAAAAAAAAAAAAAAAAAAAAAAAAAAAAAAAAAGGGGACGCCCCCCCCCCCCGGGGGGGCGGGGGGGGGGGGGGGGGGGGGGGGGGGGGGGGGGGGGAGGAAAAAAAAAAAAAAAAAAAAAAAAAAAAGAGGGTGGGGGGGAGAAAAACCAACAAACCCCCCCCCCGGGGCCCCCGGGTTTTTAAGAAAGTTTTTGAAACCACAAAAAACTACCCAAACTAAGTTGGTTTGCGGAGATTTTAAAAAAAAATTAAAATGTAAAAAAAAAAAAAAAAAAAAGTAAAAAAGGAAAAAAAAAAAAAAAAAAAGAAAAAAAATTAAATGGGTGAAAAAAAACATTCATAGAAACGGCACCGTTCAACAAAAATTGAATCAGAAGTCATTTATTTGTACATTTTGTTATGTATTTATACAATTATTTATACTTTTGTCATTTATGGTCCATCATAGGAAAGGGTTTGAAAAATCCTAGTTCTTCCAATTACAACAAATCTCTTGGTTTTTTTTCAGCTGCATTGATAAAAGTTATTTGGTAAAACATTTGATAAATTTAAGATTCTTTCTTCTAAGAAATCTGATGCTTTTCATCTAAATTGGCCAAAACAACAATTTGTGTTTACTTGATAATGTGAATCAGTTCCTGGATCAGTTTTAAGTTGAAGTTATAGGTACATTTTTCTGTCCTTCATTGTTATTTCATCTATGATTTAAAAAGATATATTGGTAGAAGTCGTCCATGAGAAGCACCTGAAGAAGATCTACTCAGTGTCACATGTGTCTTGACCTCATGTTTGTTAAAACCTGCTCCTGACTCACTCGACCCACAGACGTGTTACAAAGTTAAAATGGTTGCTTAATGACTGTTGTTTCAGGGTCAAAGGTCAACCACCTTGACCTTGACTCAGAGACGACACAAGGTTTAAAATGTTTCCATATGGTCTTCTCTGATGCATTTTATTTTTCTTGATAAATGATGTCAAACCTCATCAAATTAAAATATTTCTTTCTCCTCAATAAACATATAAAACTGAGAAAATAAAGTTTTATCCTTTGTGTTGTCTCCGGGTCAAGGTCAACGACCTCTGACCCCGAGGTTACGCGAGGGTTAAGAAAGTTTAGCTTCACAGTCTGAGCAGTAAAGGTTCATTTCAATGTTGACGTGACGACATCTTGGAGAAAATGTCATTGTTGAAATATTCACGACGTGAAGTGACAATCGTTCAGCGTGTCCACGTGTCTCTCCTGCAGGTTCATGTCCGTCCCCGTGACGATGCAGTCGCTCTACGACGAGCTGGCCGACCGAGCCGACCGAGCCGTGGTGCGAATCCCGAGCGGCCCGTCGGATCCGTCCGGCACCAGCGTGACGGACACCAGCAGCGCCTCGACCGCAGCAGCTGTGCCGGGGGCCCGTCCTCCTGCTGCGGGCCCCGGCTCCGAGTCGACGCTCCCGCCCCAAATAAACGCCGCCTCCCTCCCTCCGCGCCCCCTCGCCGGGCTCTGGATCTCCTGCGACGACCAACTGGCCGAGCTGCTCTAGACCCGGGTTTCTATTTGAATAAAGTATCATTAAGAGCTTCTGTGAGTCCTGTGTGACGCAGGCCAGCGTCGGCCCAGACCGTCAATCACTCGCCCGCATCAGCGCCAACAACCGCTCCTCGCTTGGCGCTGCATTCCTGCGTGGCACAGATTGCCGGTTGTAAGGGATTGAGGTTTGGCGTCTGACCCGGTTCAGACGGCCAAGAAGCCGGAGGATCGGCGCGAGGCCGGGCTTCTGAAGACATCAGTCACGTCTGCGGATCCAGACGAACACAAACCTCGACAGAAGAGTCGCTTCGGCGACGACTTCTCACGCCTCGACGTCATGGCTTCGGTGTCGAGGCTCGACCAGAACCAGACGCCACAGAGGGTCCGTTTGTCATGGATTAGTCGGAGGTGTTTGAGCTCCGATCATCGCTGAGATTATAACAAATGTAAGTGTTCATAGAAGAACCTCAATGACACGAGATGCATCAAGACTCTCGGGAGTCGAACTCAATCACACGAGGTTGTGTTTTCATTGTCGGAGGTTCAATGGATCTTTACAGTCTTTACAGTCTTTACAGTCGGCGTATCAACACGAACAGGAAATGACTCTTGAGTTTGACACGAAGATAATCGTGACATACTTGAAACTAAGGAGTTGATTGTGGATTTCCGGCGGTGTCCCTCCATCTCCCCCTCACCACTGAACATCCAGGGACAGGACATTGAGATTGTCACGACTTACAAGTTCCTGGGTGTTCACCTCAACAACCGCCTGGACTGGGTGGATAACACTGCTGCTCTTTATAAAAAAGGGGCGGAGTAGAATCTACCTGCTCCGGAGGTTGAGGTCGTTTGGTGTCCGGGGGTCACTCCTGAAGTCATTCTATGACTCAGTAGTGGCCTCTGCCATCTTCAACGGTGTGGTCTGCTGGGGGAGCAGCATGACAGCAAAGGATAGGGCTAAACTGGACAGCCTTATTAAGAAGGCCGGTTACGTCCTAGGGCGCCCCCTGGATCCTGTGGAGGAAGTGACTGGAGGGAGGATGCGGAGCAAGCTGGGCTCCATGAGGAGGAACTTGTCTCACCCTCTCCAGCACACACTGAGGGCATTGAGGAGCTCCATCAGTGATAGGATGCTCCATCCCAGGTGTGTGAGGGAGAGGTACCGCAGGTCCTTCCTCCCTGCTGCCATCAGACTCCACAACAAGAACACACCAAGATAACTATTTAACTGCACCTCTTGTTATTTATCTAAATATGATTGTGTATATATTATATAGCGCAGATTTATCTTTTATTCCATTTAGATTTTCTTTCTCGTTTTTATTTCTGGGTGTTTTTATTTCTCTTGCTGCTGTTAAACCGAATTTCCCCTCGCGGGACTAATAAAGGTTTTCTGATTCTGATTCTGATTCCTGGAGGACTTGAAGTTGATGGACGTGAGAGTCACTCGCACACGTTATGATTTAATATCGACAAACGTTTGATTTTGTTAATTCACTGATGGGCTTTATTTTTATCACTGGTTTCCTGCTGAAGCATCAGATCGAAGCCCCTTCATGCTGCAGATGAATCCTATTTTCCTCAAAGATTTCTCTCAATTGATCAATGAAGTTATAGACGTCTATATTAACGGCACATAACCCGACAAAAATGGTTCCACGTCGTTCTCACATGGGTTTGTACTTAAAGATCACGGATCTGCGACTACTTTTGGTGCGAGTTTGGAGTTTAAACTGAATTTAACATTTTAAATGTTTAAACTTTGAGGTTTTTTGTAAAGATTGAATGTGTTTTGATTGAATCATTGAAATGAATAATTTCTATATTTAGGGATTCATTTTTTTTCTTATAATATTTAGATTTTTCAAAACAAATAGTTTTGAATTACTCAGAGTTTAAGATTATAATTCCGATGACTTTTAAATCAATTATAAAAATGTTGGAATCATTTTTAAATTACATTTAAAAGTCAGTTTAGCTTTACAATCTATGGAGTAAAACACATGACAGTAGGTTTGACTTTTCTAATGACCTACTGACCTCTGAACTACATGACACGGTTTCATGAAGCTTCACCAACACATCACTACCCTCTAGTGGACTCTGAAGATAATGACACTGTTTCATGATGCATCATCAACACATCACTACCATCTAGTGGACTCTGAAGATAATGAAACTGTTTCATGAAGCTTCATCGACACATCACTACCATCTAGTGGACTCTGAAGATAATGACACTGTTTCATGAAGCTTCACCGACACATCACTACCATCTAGTGGACTCTGAAGATAATGACACTGTTTCACAAAGCTTCACCAACACATCACTACCATCTAGTGGACTCTGAAGATAATGACACTGTTTCATGAAGCTTCACCAACACATCACTACCATCTAGTGGACTCTGAAGATAATGACACTGTTTCATGAAGCTTCATCAACACATCACTACCATCTAGTGGACTCTGAAGATAATGACACTGTTTCATGATGCTTCATCAACACATCACTACCATCTAGTGGACTCTGAAGATAATGACACTGTTTCATGAAGCTTCACCAACACATCACTACCATCTAGTGGACTCTGAAGATAATGACACTGTTTCATGAAGCTTCATCAACACATCACTACCATCTAGTGGACTCTGAAGATAATGACACTTATCATGATGCTTCATCAACACATCACTACCATCTAGTGGACTCTGAAGATAATGACACTGTTTCATGAAGCTTCATCGACACATCACTACCATCTAGTGGACTCTGAAGATAATGACACTGTTTCATGAAGCTTCACCAACACATCACTACCATCTAGTGGACTCTGAAGATAATGACACTGTTTCACGAAGCTTCACCAACACATCACTACATTTTATCTTTCGGTTATTAACAATCGATTTGATATAAAAGTAACAAAGAAGAGAATCTACAAATGAACGTCTCGAACCGACTCCTCAAAGTCTGATTATTCGTGCGCTGCTGTGAAACGTGTTGTCATGGCAACGACTCGAGAAATTAAAATATGAAATTGTAAATGTCGTCTGACAACAACATACTTCTTGGTAAATGTCTTACCTTGTATTCTTCGAAGTGTCGCAGGTGAACTGATGCTAGTGTTTTTAATGCGACCAAATAACCGTGATTTCATGAAACACACTTTCATGTCTTTCATCTTCTGATGGATTCAAGGTCTCGACCCGAGAGCTCCACGTTCAATCAGAACATGAGTAACTTTCGTGACGAGGCGTCGCAGCTGTCGAGCCTCTTGAAAGAAGCGTCTGACGGAGCGAAGCTGCTGGACGCTGAGCCGCGGCACGTGTGCGATCAGAGGTGTGTTTGTCGCCACCGTGCAGCTGGTTGTGTTGCGTCTGGACCGTATCGAATGAAAGTCTATTTACAGAAGCATTCCAACGATTCTTTCTCCGCGTGTGTCGAGCGCTTTTGTGCGTCTGGTCGCTGGTGTTTGGATCTTTGTGTTTTGATGCCACGACTGAGAGTTCAGCTCTGATGAGAAATGACCTCAGCATCGTTGGCCATGGTTCTCACCCTTCAATGGTGCCCGATCTCTAAGCCCCCTTATTTTGAACCATCCCTGGACCAGAGGACCCCGAGGGTTTGTCACGAGTGAGGGGCAGGGTCTCCAGTCACGATGACTCTTCATCCTCGTGTTCAGACACTATTTCAGTTCCTGCAGAGCTGAGAAGGTGAGATGAAGATCTGCTGGTCACTGACTGGTCAGAGGGTGACGTCGCTAACAAGTCATCGACTCCCAACAAGAAAAAAACAAGTAGAGTCTACTGTCCCAAAAGTTGTCCTGTGGTATGTGGACGACGTCCAGACCTTTTTGTTTCTGGTAAGTTCACCATTGAATCCAAGTTTCGCAGAACTATGTTATGAGATCTTCAACCTCCGTTGGTAAAGATCTCCATCACAGAGTGAACGGCACAAACTATAAAAGGAACTTTCTTGTGCTGCCATTAAAATGCAGACAACTCTTCCATGAAGACACTTCTGGACTTCTCCGGGGGGTAGATGGTGGACCTGGTCCCCCTGGTTTCTTCTGAAGTGATGTCACGGCTGGACATCTTCCCATTTGGAAATCATCTTGATGTGTCAAGTTTCCTCGACCACTGAGTCTACGATCCTCAACGTTCTTTGTTCTTCAAAAGAACATCTTGAAACATCTGAGATGTTTGGAGAAACCTTGATGCAGTAGAACTTGTGTCTTGTTGCTCAGCCGTGGTGACCTGTGACATGAAGTTTGTTCCTCCAGTTTGAAGCTCCTCAGATCTGGATCTTCTTCACTTCAAGACTGTGTTTCCACTACTTGATGATCATTAGAACCTGTTTGTATATTTTCTGATCAAACACTAGAATCTACAAAACGTTTGTGCAAATGTACTTGAAGAATTGATGCTGGTTTGAAGTCAAAGGGTAGAAACAACAAATATTGATTTGATTTGTTCGCTCACTTTTCATTTTGTAAATTGATAAAAATAAACAATTATTTATATTTATGAAACATTCTTAGTTTACAGCATTTTTTCACATCTGCCTAAAACTTTTGCACAGAACTGTATTTCATCGTATATTTTAACCATTTTTAAATTAAAAATGAAATGCATCACAAGTAGAAAAAGGAGTTTTTATTCCCAAAGTGTTTACTTTAATATACATTTAAAAGATATGAAGTAAAAGTCATACACAAATACAAATGCAATACTCAAGAGGAAAGAAGAGTGAGGGAGGATACAGTGAGAGAAAAGAGAGGGAGGAAGAGAGGGAGAGAGAGAGAGAGAGAGAGAGAGAGAGAGATAGAGAGAGAGAGAGAGAGAGAGGGAGAGAGAGAGAAAGACGAAAGAGAGAGCAGAAAGAGAGAGACAGAAAGAGAGAGAGAGAGAGAGAAGAGAGAGAGAGAGAGAGAGAGAGAGAGAGAGAGAGAAGAGAGAGAGAGAGAGAGAGAGATAGAGAGAGAGAGAGAGAGAAAGAGAGAGATAGAGAGAGAAAGAGAGCGAGAGAGAGAGAGAGAGAGAAAGACAGAAAGAGAGAGAGAGAGAGAGAGAGAGAGAGAAAGACAGAAAGAGAGAGAGAGAGAGAGAGAGAGAGAGAGAGAGAGAGAGAGAGAGAGAGAGAGAGAGAGAGAGAGAGAGAGAGCGAGAGAAGAGAGAAGAGAGAGAGAGAGAGAGAGATAGAGAGAGATAGAGAGAGAGAGAGAGAGAGAGAGAGAGAGAGAGAGAGAGAGAGAGAAGAGAGATAGAGAGAGAGAGAGAGAGATAGAGACAGAAAGAGAGAGAGAGAGAGAGAAGAGAGAGAGAGAAAGAGAGAGAGAGAAAAAACTCCTCCAACCATCTGATCCTCTCGCATCAGAAGATAAACCACTTGTGTCCAGTAAACTCCTGACTCTGACTCTAAGGTTCTGGTCCAACAGTCCCTCCTCCTCTGGTCTGCGGTCTCTTTAAATCCCGGACTCCGCGTCCGCAGAAAGCCCGCGCCCCTCCTGACACCCCTGCGTCTCCCAGGTCTGGACTTATCTGCTCCTGGAGGACCTCGATCCTCAGGACCTGGACCATAGTCTCCTTGAGGATCCAGGGGCCGCGGGACCCGCCGGACGCGCCGCGCCAGATGAGCCACATCTGGATGCAGCATCTGGATCTGCTCGAGTCTGTCCCGGGCCAAGCCCGCTCCAGTCCTGATGGACCCGCCATTGTTCTCAGCCCAGCCTAGATGATGTTCTCGTGGACATGGGAGCGAACAACGGGAAACTGTACGGCAGCGAGGGTGAGTCTTCGAACCCTCGACCCCGATCCGGATCACGGTTCGACGAACTTGACGCGCAGATCCTGGCGTGCATGTGTTTTCCCTCGTCAGGTCCACGTCACGGTTTTAACTTCACGCGCACACTTGTGGATCGTTCCTTCTGTGGCGAGACTTTCCTCAACTTTACTCGAGAAAAGTTCGTGTTTTAAAGGTTTTTGTTCGTTCGTTAGATGTCGAGAGGAAGTACAGCGACCCCCTGTGGACACATGTCATCAACTCTGTTCATATGTGACTCACATGTGGATTTATTCTCCTTCAGATCATCGTCTTGTTCCTTCACAATAGATATCTATTATTATATTCGGAGGAGCTTCAAGCCACAAACACAACATGAACAAAGAGGATAAAACCTTTAAAAAACGATGTTTATTTGAAGAAAAATCACTTTTTTTTTGTCTTCAAAACTAAATTGTGAGTCTGTTGTTCTTCAAATCTTCATCTATTTATCTACTCTTTAATGAAAAAAACATGTTCATTTACTATTTATTTATAAAATTATTATAATTTTGTACTTGGAAAAAAAAGAAAAAGTCTCAAAATGTATTCGTAAAAAAATAAAGATTAAAATGTACTTATTAGAACAACGTTACAAAATGCATATATATATATACTGTGTATACTCAAACACACACACACACACATATATATATATATATATATATATATATATATATATATATATATATATAAATACGTATATATACATATACATAAATATATATATATATACTTACATATACATATATGTGTATATATATATATGTTTATATATATATGTATATATCTATATATACATATATATGTACACATATGTACTGTATATATGCTTGTACATATATATACGTATACATATATATATGTACATGTATGTATATATATATATATATATACATATATATGTACAAATATATATATATATGCGTGTACATATACATATGTATGAATATGTATATATATATATATATATATATATATATATATATATATATATGTTTATATTTTTATGTTTCTATGTATGTTTATATATGTTATGTATGTATGTATATATATCAAAAATACTCATACGTAAAATATGTTTTATTGACTGAAAGAACATAATTAAATTAGTAATTTTAGGCATTTTCTTATCCTGGAATTTCATGATATTAATGTTAGAAATGATTTTCCTGTTGATATTAAAGATATTATTATGTAGAAAATCAAATATTTCTCGTCCGACTGTCATTGATCGACGAGTCGACGAAGTTTCTATTTCCACTTCTATTCTGACGCAGCATCTTCACGTCGTCTGTGTCGTCGCTGCTGAGTTTCCACTTCAGGTTCACCCGACACCGTCAGGGGTCAGAGGTCGTGGATGTTTGCACATGTGCGTTCGCCATCACTCTGGTGTGGACGTGAGTCCGGAGACGGTTGTCGGCGCAGAAGCTTCTTGAGAAGAAGAAACGAACCGAGGTCCAGATATATTTCCATCAGTTCCACTGACGTGAAGGTTCTGAAGCCACAGTTTTAAAAAACACCAACGATGTGAGGTTTAACCGTATTTTCTGGACTATAAGTGTCTCCGGAGCACGAGTCGCTCCAGACATAAATGCATAATACAGAAGTAAAAACATATATAAGTCGCACTGGAGTATAAGTCGTGTTTTTGGGGGAAATTGATTTGATAAAATCCAAGAACAGACATGTGATCTTGAAAGATTAAAATAAAACTAGAGGCAACAACAGAATAATGTTACGTTACATGAAGTGAGAACCTGGTATGTTAACATAACATATGAAGAGTTATTCAGAGAACTATAGCATCAATAACTAACTAGTTTACCAAACCATCCGTGTAACTCCAAATAACTCTTCATCCTCGTGTCACTTTTAAACAACTAACTAACTCCGGAGGTAGAAGATGCTTCCTCTTCTACGTGGAAATGATCAACACAGGCCTAGAGCGCCCTCTGGTGGTTTAGTGTGAAAATAACATGTGAAATGATATAATAATGTGTTCATAACTTCACACATAAGTCGCTCCAGAGTA
The DNA here is from genome assembly GCA_016630915.1 of Callionymus lyra. Lineage (NCBI taxonomy): Eukaryota > Metazoa > Chordata > Actinopteri > Syngnathiformes > Callionymidae > Callionymus > Callionymus lyra. The sequence goes on along the minus strand of JACEEU010000721.1, from coordinate 33,883,131 downwards.
TAAGTCAAACGGACAAACTATGAAGAAAACTGACACTTATAGTCCGGAAAATACGTGCTAATACGTGCTAAAGCTAATGTGGCTAAAAATTGCTGTATTTGCTGTGGCTAATTGGAAAAAAAACAACTATTTCCCGAAGGAGACCTCCTGAGGGATCGATAAAGTTCTACCTAAACCTAACCTAGATAACGTTCTTGATGCTGGAGCGTCTTTGGAAAACACACATCCTGCTTTCTTCATGTCATCAAAGGAAACAGACGACTGTGTGTCATGTGACTTGTTTCCCTTCTTACTCTTCTTCATGTAAACATCACTTCATGGAAGTTTCTCTCAGTGGTTTCCACACTGTCTGCACTCTCTTCTTCACCACCTGTGATGTTAACGTTGACGTTTGTGTCGACATCAAAGGATCCGATGATCACGATTATTGATACGATTGATTTACTTTTTGTTCTGGTTTTGTAAGTAAGTCATTCATATTTATAGAGCTTTTCTACACCAGGGTTACGAAGAACTTAAACAATCAAAATAATACTCAATAAAATATAAATTTCCAAAGCTTAGGAGCAACAGTCTGGAAGGATTTCTCTCCTCTGGTCCGGAAGTTCAGGAACCATCAGTAGATTCTGATCCACAGACCTCAGAGCCCGAGCTGGGGTGTAAGTCTGGATCAGATCATGAAGGTCTGACCATGAATAGATCTGAAAGTAAGAACCAGAATTTTAAAGTTGATTCTGAAAGAAACTGGAAGCCAGTGAAGAGTTTGAAGGAGAAATGTGAGTTCTTCTACTAGAGCGGCTCAGAATTCTGGCTGCAGAGTTTAGTATGAACTGCAGGCGAGAAGATCCTTCTGGTTTAGACACAGAATAAACTGTTACAATAGTCCAGACGAGGTTTGATTCGACACTTAATATCAGGAAACGTTTACTTTGAGATGTTTAACGACAGAAATCTCACAGAAATGACTCGTAAACAGTCAAATAAATAAATAGTTTCTTGGATTCATTGTTTGAAACTCAGTCTTTTTTCACATTAATTCACATTTTTGAATGTTTATATCTTAAATTAGGTACAATTCAGGTGAATCTTCCTCAACATTAACTCTAGAACGACAGTTTATACTTAAATTAAGACAAACTTTTGCTTGGATTTAATGTTTTTCATCGAGTCAAACTCACACTTGTTGATCGTTCCTTCTGTGGCGAGAGTTAAAGGTTTTTAAACATTTATTTGTCTTCAAAACTAGATCCTGAGTCTCTTGTTTAAACATTAAATGAAGTGGAAACGATTCAGATGCCGTCGAATCAAAAGACAAAAGAAAAACATTTGAGATTCTTTTATCGTAACTTTTGATCATCAGATTTAAGCGAAAAACAAACGTCGTCACATGTTTCAAAACTAATGACCTCATGGAAGTCTCTCAGTAAAACTGGTTCAAAAGTGATTTTGCTAAACGAGGCGTTCACGTCTCAGTTTTCATGATGATGGGAGAGGAACATCTGAAACTGATCCAGGATCTACACGCAGCATGTTTTGAAGGAGATTCCTGACGTGGATCAGATAAACACCAGAGATATTCAGGGTTTTATCTTCACGACTGTTATCAGAGTCAACAATAATACAAGAATGATAACAAAGATAGAGTTTCAGCCCCGAGACCAAATAATCCACTTTGGTTTCATATGATGGCGATATGAAGTCACATGAAGATAAAGTGAGATGTTTGAAGACAAAGTGAGATGTTTGAAGACAAAGTGGGATGTTTGGAGAAAAGTGAGATGTTTGGAGACAAAGTGAGATTTTTGAAGACTAAGTGAGATGTTTAAAGAAAAAGTGAGATTTTTAAAGACAAAGTGAGATGTTTGGAGACAAGTATGATGTTTGGAGACAAAGTGAGATGATTGAAGACAAAGTGAGATGTTGGAAGACGTGAGGAGAGACAGTGTCGGACTAACAATGCTGGAGATGAAGAAGAGAAAGATGAGGTTTATGAGTGAAAGACATAAAGTCGGTGAAACCAGAGAAGCATCAGGACAAGTTTAGGGGAAGAAGACTTGATAAAGGAGACGTTTCTTTCAAATGTTCTTCTTTTATGTAACCGTAACCAACAACTGGAGAAGTTTCTCCATGTTCCCTTCATTTGGTCCCAAATATGCACAAACCCAGCGACTGCTTACATAAGTCAGGAAGCAGAAGTTTTTCCCAAACAAGGTCTTCCCTGAAAGACAGAAAAAGCAATTGCACAATCCCCCCAAAATCCCTCCGAGTTGTGTGCGCAGTAATGAAAATCATCTCCCGAGTCCTGCCTGCACGTACGGAAACAGCTTTTACGACGACATCAGCACTTTTTATGTGCAGATCTGAGCCGTGATTCTTTCCATGCTGTTGTCCTGCGTGAGTCAGCGCTTGATTTATGCTGCCGGAGCGTAGACCTAGAATATGGAGCACCAACATTTAGGGAATATCTTTCATCGCGTCGGTTACATTCACTCTCTCAGGAAACACTTCTTGACTTCCTCCCGTATAAAGACTCACTCAGGCATGAGAACCTGAAATAAGATGTCTTTTGGCTCGACTCTCTTTTCACCACAGATCAGTGCATCGTCTGCATATATAGAAACATCCTGTGAAGGGACGAGTCTTAACTTGATAGATCTGTAGAAAGTTTTCTATTTGTTGGCTGTAAGTTATGATAGCTGTGGAGGACATCACGACTGCTGCCCTCTAGAGGAAGTTTAATTATTTTATTTTAAACACTTGAAATACAATCCATGAAATACTTATATATTTGAAATATTTAAAAGAGTTTGTTCCTGTGTCTCGTCAAAAGGCAGGGATCCAAAGATGGAGCCTTGAGGCACTCCTAATGTAACTTTGATATTTGAGAAACATTTTTTAATCCATCAGGTTAAGTTATAATTCTCTGAGATTTGAACCAGTGAGTCACGTCCGTTCTCTGCAGACACGTTGAATGACAGAACTACAACCACAACAGAACTACAACCACAACAGAACAACAACCACAACAGAACTACAACCACAACAGAACAACAACGACCACAACAGAAAAACCGCAGCAACAACATCAACTGCAACAGAACAACAACAACAACCGCAACAGAACAACAACAACAACCGCAACAGAACAACAACCAAAACAGAACAAAAACAACAACAGCAACAGAACAACAACCGCAACAGAACAACAACCGCAACAGAAAAAAAAAACAACCGCAACAGAACAACAATCACAACAGAACAACAACTGTAACAGAAAAAAAAACAACCGCAACAGAACAACAATCACAACAGAACAACAACCACAACAGAACAAAAGCAACAGAACAACAACGACCACAACAGAAAAACCGTAACAACAACAACAACAACAGAACAACAACAACAACAACAAACAACAGAGAAAAAACAAAAAAAAAAATTGAAAAAGAAAAACAACGGCCACAACAGAAACAACAACAACAACAACAGAACAACAACAACAACAACAAAACAACAAAGACCACAACAACAATTGCAACAGAACAACAACGGCCAAAACAACAACCACAACAGAACAAAGACGACCACAACAACCGCAACAGAACATGACACTTGTATGGCCTCAAACTGCTGCTGCTCCCTTCAAGAAAAGATTTAAGAACGATTCACTGATTTACTTTCCAGAACTCGTGCCTCGTGCTCAGCCGGCGCCGCTGATGCCTTTGATTTTCGGACTTTGATCCCAATTGTTGGTTCGACTCCACGGCAAGAATCAACACAATGATTGTCGCGTCAACTGTCGTTAAAACCTGCATTTGTGTCTGTAAGATGTTTGTGAAATAAGCTCTGATTTATTTTAACTCATCTTTAAGCATAAGATTTAATATGGAAACTACATCATATTGTGAGTCAAGTCTTGCATCAACTTGTTGTGTCAACATCTCCAACATCGTAGGTGTCATCGTTCACCTCATCAAATCCAACGAGTTGTGTGACTTTCATTCATCTGGACTTGTGCGTCTCCTGCTGACGTTGCTGCTCGAATTCCTTCACATCCATCTTTCACACGCTTTCATATCCGCGACTTATTTCAGGAACTGTCTGGTCAGCGCGATGAAGGAATCCTTCTGTGGCGTGTCGTGCTGCGTAGACACACATATCTTCTCTGTGGGGGGCAGAGCTGCCTTCACGACACTCTCACGATCTTCGGTCGGAGAAGATCCTGGAATCTCTTCCAGATCCAACACCAGCGACAGGAAGTTGCAAAGAAGTTCAGACGAACCGAGGAAGATTCCGGAAAGTTGTTTCTTCTTCCAGACGGACTTGACCTCAACACGAGATTATGATTCTTATGATCATCAAACCTCTTACACTGAAGATCTTCTCACGTTTGCTTCTCATCAGAAGGTCCAAACCATCATGAAGGAAGCAGGGGTTCGACACCGTCCTGCTCAAGAACTATTATTTCAGAGGTTACATCACTTTAAAATGTTCTCTATCTTCGCTTCACCAGAGAGTTCCCATGATGCTCGGAGGGAGATCAGCAGGTTCTCCAGTTCTGTTGTTGCGAGTCTACGTCAACACGAGTCAGCACGAGTCAAAACGAGTCAACATGAGTCAACACGAGTCAAAACGAGTCAACATGAGTCAACACGAGTCAAAACGAGTCAACACGAGTCAACACGAGTCAACACGAGTCAAAACGAGTCAAAACGAGTCAACACGAGTCAAAACGAGTCAAAACGAGTCAACACGAGTCAACACGAGTCAACACGAGTCAAAACGAGTCAAAACGAGTCAAAACGAGTCAACACGAGTCAACACGAGTCAAAACGAGTCAACACGAGTCAACACGAGTCAAAACAAGTCAACACGAGTCAACACGAGTCAACACAAGTCAACACGAGTCAACACGAGTCAACACGAGTCAACACGAGTCAAAACGAGTAAACACGAGTCAACACGAGTCAACACGAGTCAACACGAGTCAACACGAGTCAACACGAGTCAAAACGAGTCAACACGAGTCAACACGAGTCAAAACGAGTCAACACGAGTCAACACGAGTCAACACGAGTCAACACGAGTCAAAACGAGTCAACACGAGTCAAAACGAGTCAAACACGAGTCAACACGAGTCAAAACGAGTCAACACGAGTCAACACGAGTCAACACGAGTCAAAACGAGTAAACACGAGTCAACACGAGTCAACACGAAGTCAACACGAGTCAACACGAGTCAACACGAGTCAACACGAGTCAACACGAGTCAAAACGAGTCAACACGAGTCAAAACGAGTCAACACGAGTCAACACGAGTCAACACGAGTCAACGCGAGTCAACACGAGTCAACGCGAGTCAACACGAGTCAACACGAGTCAACACGAGTCAACACGGGTCAACACGAGTCAACACGAGTCAACACGGGTCAACACGAGTCAACACGAGTCAACACGAGTCAACACGAGTCAACACGGGTCAACACGAGTTCTCAGCAACTAGTGCAGTGAGATCGGTGGAGAAATGGCAACAGCTCAAGGGATCCAAAGATGGAGCCTTGAGGCACTCCAAATGTAACTTTGATATTTTGAGAAACCTTTTTTAATCCACCAGGTAAAGTTATATTTCTCTGAGATTTGAACCAGTGAGTCACGTCCGTTCAACAGCTCAAGGTCACGGTCAGCCTTATTGTCCTTAGATGTACCAGACGTATGTGACTTCACTGCCACCTGATCTCACAAGAAACAGGACAAAGAAAACAACGTGACTCTCTTTATGTTCACGTCTATTGAACCTCCTGCTCGTGTCGCCGTCGTTCCAGACTTGCCTTCATCCCAGAAACTTCTTGTAATGAAGGTGTTTCCTAATCAACTGATATCATTTCTCTATCAACGACTCTGAGTCTCTCCTGGATGACAGAGCTCCTAACACATCGAGAGAGTTATACTCGTATCCATTTTTCTTTTTCCCAAAGATTTGAAACAAAGACACAACATAGAAACATCACTTAGAGCCGAGACCAACCTTCTTACCTCCCGCAGTGATGATGTTTTTGAAGGGAGTTTCCTGAGCGGGAATCGAACCCAGGACGGCGAACACAACAACACAACTCCAGCAGCAACAACACTGTTTTTTTCAGAGAAAAAACATGTTATATAAGAGTGTGTTGATATGTACCACGATATATAGTGATATATAGTGATAGTGTAGTAACAAGTATATATGTGTAGTATTGTCCAGTACTTGACTCTGGTGTTGTGATAGTGTAGTAACAAGTATATATGTATAGTATTGTCCAGTACTTGACTCTGGTGTTGTGATAGTGTAGTAACAAGTATATATGTGTAGTATTGTTTGAGTACTAGTGTATATTATCCAGTACTTGACTCTGGTGTTGTGATAGTGTAGTAACTAGTGTATATGTGTAGTATTGTCCAGTACTTGACTCTGGTGCTGTGATAGTGTTGTAACAAGTATATATGTGTAGTATTGTCCAGTACTTGACTCTGGTGTTGTGATAGTGTAGTAACTAGTGTAAATATGTGGAGTATTGTCCAGTACTTGACTCTGGTGTTGTGATAGTGTAGTAACTAGTGTATATGTGTAGTATTGTCCAGTACTTGACTCTGGTGTTGTGATAGTGTAGTAACAAGTATATATGTGTAGTATTGTCCAGTACTTGACTCTGGTGTTGTGATAGTGTAGTAACAAGTATATATGTGTAGTATTGTCCAGTACTTGACTCTGTTGCTGTTGTGATAGTGTAGTAACAAGTATATATGTGTAGTATTGTCCAGTACTTGACTCTGGTGTTGTGATAGTGTAGTAACAAGTATATATGTGTAGTATTGTCCAGTACTTGACTCTGGTGTTGTGATAGTGTAGTAACAAGTATATATGTGTAGTATTGTCTTGTTCTTGACTCTGGTGTTGTGATAGTGTAGTAACAAGTATATATGTGTAGTATTGTCCAGTACTTGACTCTGGTGTTGTGATAGTGTAGTAACAAGTATATATGTGTAGTATTGTCTTGTTCTTGACTCTGGTGTTGTGATAGTGTAGTAACAAGTATATATGTGTAGTATTGTCCAGTACTTGACTCTGGTGTTGTGATAGTGTAGTAACAAGTATATATGTGTAGTATTGTCCAGTACTTGACTCTGGTGTTGTGATAGTGTAGTAACAATTATATATGTGTAGTATTGTCCAGTACTTGACTCCGGTGTTGTGATAGTGTAGTAACCAGTATATATGTGTAGTACTGTCCAGTACTTGACCCTGGTGTTGTGATAGTGTAGTAACAAGTATATATGTGTAGTATTGTCGAGTACTTGACTCTGGTGTTGTGATAGTGTAGTAACAAGTATATATGTGTAGTATTGTCCAGTACTTGACTCTGGTGTTGTGATAGTGTAGTAACAAGTATATATGTGTAGTATTGTCCAGTACTTGACTCTGGTGTTGTGATAGTGTAGTAACAAGTATATATGTGTAGTATTGTCCAGTACTTGACTCTGGTGTTGTGATAGTGTAGTAACAAGTATATATGTGTAGTATTGTCCAGTACTTGACTCCGGTGTTGTGATAGTGTAGTAACCAGTATATATGTGTAGTACTGTCCAGTACTTGACCCTGGTGTTGTGATAGTGTAGTAACAAGTATATATGTGTAGTATTGTCCAGTACTTGACTCTGGTGTTGTGATAGTGTAGTAACAAGTATATATGTGTAGTATTGTCCAGTACTTGACTCTGGTGTTGTGATAGTGTAGTAACAAGTATATATGTGTAGTATTGTCCAGTACTTGACTCTGGTGTTGTGATAGTGTAGTAACAAGTATATATGTGTAGTATTGTCCAGTACTTGACTCTGGTGTTATAGTATTTACAGACCACATGACTCCTAACTACTTTCATTTGTTTACAAACCAAAACATCAGCTTTAAAAGCTGCTGGACTCACTGTATCCTCTCGTCCTCAGTCATCATTCTTCCTTCAGCTGCGGAGGACGTATTGACTGAGATGCTATTGAAGTTATTTAGTGTCAAACACACTATGATGCTAAATATAAACCTCAAAAGAACAAGATACTTTAAGTGAAACCTTTCATTGGTTAGACCGTGGTTCGAAAGGTCAAGTCCTGCCGTGGAAGGTCAACAAAGGTCAAAATAGTTGCAACTTCCTTGTGAACCTGGTTTTATGATGTTTTAAAAGGGATACAAGTGTGACATCTAACGAAACCTGCATCTCACGCCTCTTCTGCTCCGGCAGGTAAAGGAAGCTCCAGCATCTCCTCCGACATCAGCTCCAGCACGGACCTCACGCCGACCAAAGCTCCGAGGAATGTGTCTCCGAACGACGGTAACGCATCTGGTGCTCGTTAACCGCCTCCTCCTCTGTCCTCCTGTGTTGCCTATTTTTGGTGCGAAAACACTCCTGAGTCTCACATTACCCACAATTCAGCTGTGATGATGTTTTTGTTTTGCCACTTCTGGACGCTCGCTGCGAGGAATCTTATCTGGACCGGGCTCCGTGAGAGGAGGTCCTGGTTCTGGTTCTGGTCCTGAGAGTCGTCCCTGACACCGTTGCAGGTCTGACTCTGACTCGAGTCACAGAACCGTTCTTTACAAATCTCTTCTTCACGCTTCTCTTCTCGGTGTTCCGGCTCCAACGATCCGTCAGATTTACGAGGAGAGTCAGTCGCAGGAGTGTGTGTTGTGAGTCAGAGCTGACGGATTGTGCGACGCTGCCAGGAACAATAAAGTCCATGTTTGTTATGACACGTCTCCATAAATCCTTCACTTCCTGCTTCAGATGAAGTTCAAGACTTTATAACCGCGGTTCTCTGAAGGTGATCAGGAAGGTGACCCGGGTCGAGCCTGCGTGGTGTTTGGACTCTTGATGGAGAGTTTTGTCTGTAGCCATAGCTCTGTCCATAGACGCACAATGACACGGCAGTGACTGCACATACAGACACACACAAGAACCCACACAAACACACACGAAAGAACACAGCCATACACACAGACCTAAACAAACACACACACAAGAACAAGCACATAAAAACACACACACACAATAAACCACACAAACAAACAGAGAAACACACGCAAACACACACACACAAGAACATGCACATAGACACACACCCAAACCTACATGAACACATACACAAGAACAAGCATGAAGACACAAACACACACACATAAACACGCACACAGACACGCACGCACACAAATACGATCAAACACAAACCTGCACAAACACACTCACTCCTACACAAACACACATAAACACGCACACAGACACGCACGCACACAAATACGATCAAACACAAACCTGCACAAACACACTCACTCCTACACAAACACACATAAACACGCACACAGACACGCACGCACACAAATACGATCAAACACAAACCTGTACAAACACACTCACTCCTAAACAAACACACAATAACATGCACACAGACACGCATCCCCATAAACACTTGACACTTGTGTGTTGTGACGTCGTCAATAGACCCAATAGAAATAACTTTATTGACACCGAGATGAATCACACTTGACACTTGTGTGTTGTTATGTCAATAGAAATAACTTTATTGACACAGAGATGAATTACACTTGACACTTGTGTGTTGTGACGTCAATAGAAGTAACTTTATTGACACAGAGATGAATTACATTTGACACTTGTGTGTTGTGACGTCAATAGAAGTAACTTTATTGACACAGAGATGAATTACATTTGACACTTGTGTGTTGTGACGTCAATAGAAGTAACTTTATTGACACAGAGATGAATTACATTTGACACTTGTGTGTTGTGACGTCAATAGAAGTAACTTTATTGACACAGAGATGAATTACACTTGACACTTCTGTGTTGTGATGTCAATAAAAATAACTTTATTGACACAGAGATGAATCACACTTGACACTTGTGTGTTGTGACGTCAATAGAAATAACTTTATTGACACAGAGATGAATTACACTCGACACTAACTGTTTAACAAATACACATTCCAACATGATCGATGAAATACCAGATGTAATATCATTAAGAAACAAATTAAAAGTTGTTTTCAATTTAAATATTCTTTGATTATTTGAATTCAATTATTGATTGTTGAAAGATTTATTCTTTTTAAATAATTGATTTATATTTTGTAATAATTAAATGGAAACATTTATTTTCAAAACACAAATGAACATGTAGAGTTTGAAATTATAATTCAGATAATAAAAATATATTTTCTAATTTCAGTATTTTTTATTCAAAGTCTTTTTAAGTCAATAAAAATGGTTATTATATAGTAATTATATAAGAACAATAAATTAAATTAATTAAATTATAAAATGTATTGAATTTCAAAAAAGATTCGATTATTAAAACAAGTATTTGTGAAAAAACAACATTTCAAACATGTAAATATGAGAAGGTTCAACATGTCAATAATCCTGCACTGAACTCTCCAGCTGTCAATCAAAGTGAAGCCTCTTTACCGTCTGTTCAGAAACTGTTCTTCAAGAAGTCCTGCTCAAGTCTTCTGGGTGTAAAACCATCTTCTCATGCTGTGTCATCATCAATCTCACTTCTGCTGCATCACGACAACATAATTACATCCTGGTTCAAACTCCACCACAAGAAAACAAACTGCAGTGACGAGGCCTGAGTCAGCAGGTCAAAGAAATGAAGGTGTTTGAGGAAGAAGTTGAAAACAAACTTATCTCTATCTATCTATCTATCTATCTATCTATCTATCTATCTATCTATCTATCTATCTATCTATCTATCTATCTATCTATCTATCTATCTATCTATCTATCTATCTATCTATCTATCTATCTATCTATCTATCTCTATCTATCTATCTATCTATCTATCTATCTATCTATCTATCTATCTATCTATCTATCTATCTATCTATCTATCTATCTATCTATCTATCTATCTATCTATCTATCTATCTATCTATCTATCTATCTATCTGTCTGTCTGTCTGTCTGTCTCTGTCTGTCTGTCTGTCCGTCCGTCCGTCCGTCCGTCCGTCCGTCCGTCCGTCCGTCCGTCCGTCCGTCCGTCCGTCCGTCCGTCCGTCCGTCCGTCTCACACAACACACAAGCCAGCACGGTTGGGCATACCACCCCCGTCACACACACACGTGAACACACAAATCCGTCCGTCCGTCCACACGTCAGACACACACGTCCTTCCTGCACATGTTACATCACATGTTGTTTTGTTTTAACATCACACACGCACACACATCACATGTTGTTTTGTTTTACACACACACATGAACACACAAACATCACACACACACACATGAACACACAAACATCACACACGCACACACACACACAAACACACACACACATGAACACACAAACATCACACACACACACACACACACACTCACAGGCACACACTTGCACATTAGATTGAACGCCAGGTAGAAAATCTAAAGCATTTTATTCTTGTGTTTGTGTCTCTTATCTGCACATTGTTCACCAGGATGGTTTGCTGCTCATTATAATGTTCTTGAATTCAGGCTGAAAACTTTATCGATTTATCTGATTAACTTGATTCAAAACACACAAGGTTTGATGAGACGCTTCTACTCGGTTGGTTTCTGGTGACAAGAAGACTCTGGTCTCCTCTCTGAAGACTAGGAGGGTCTAAAGTTAGAGGATCAGAAAACAACATTGTAGACAAGACTACAAATGTTGGGACAGAGTAACTGTGACTTTAAAGAAAAACTAGTTTCACAAAACGATCTAAATCAACTGGCGACGCTTGTATCTCATGAATCTTTTGAGTCCAGGACTGATGCATGTTGATCAGCTGCTCAGACATGATGTCATAGAGTCGTTGACGACGGTGGTGTTCAGTGTCACGTGGAGCGACACCAGGAACGTAGTCTGGACTCTGTTAATGGTGGGAACCAGTGCCGTGTCCACTTCCTGTCAGAGCGGCGTGATAAGCAGTGGTCAGTGTTCGTCCTCCCACTCGTCTACTTTCAACCTCATCATCCATCACTTCAGCCTCTGACGTCTGTGCTTCTCCAAACAACATCGACGTCCAATGAAATCATGGAGAAACACTGATGTGTTAGCTTAGCCACCACTTCATGATAAAGCTTTTGCTTGTTCACACGTCTTTTATAAATAAAGTTCAACAGTGTTTACACATATTTTATTAATAAAGATTTACATTGTTTAACCGACTTTTATTAATAAAGCTTTAGCTTGTTCACACATCTTTTATAAATAAAGTTCAACATTGTTTACACATATTTGATTAATAAAGATTTACATTGTTTACACGACTTTTATTAATAAAGCTTTAGATTGTTTACACATCTTTATAAATAACGTTTCAGATTATTTACACATATTTTATTGATAAAAAATTTAGATTGTATACACGACTTTTATTAATAAAGTTTTACATTGTTTAAACATATTTTATGAATAAAGTTTTACATTGTTTACACATAGTTTATTATTAAAGATTTAGATTGTTTACACATATTTTATAAATAAAAATTTTGATTGTATACACGTCTTTTATTAATAAAGTTTTACATTGTTTACACATCTTTTATAAATAAAATTTTTGATTGTTTACAGGTCTTTTATTAATAAAGTTTTACATTGTTTACACATCTTTTATAAATAAAGTTTTAGATTGTTTACACATCTTTTATAAATAAAGTTTTACATTGTTTACACATCTTTTATAAATAAAGTTTGAGATTGTTTACACGTCTTTTATTAATAAAGTTTTACATTGTTTACACATCTTTTATAAATAAAGTTTCAGATTGTTTACACGTCTTTTATTAATAAAGTTTTACATTGTTTACATTGTTTTTATTAATAAATCTTTGGATTGTTAAATCATTTATATAAATTATGTAAATAAATGACCAGTAATTTTAATAAAACTTGTTTAAATTTTGGCCCAAAACATACCAACCCTAACCCAAAATATGATGTTTGTAATGTGGCCCCTGACATCAGTCACTGTTTGTAATGTGGCTCCTGACATCAGTCACTGTTTGTAATGTGGCTCCTGACATCAGTCACTGTTTGTAATGCCTGACATGGCTCCTGACATCGTCACTGTTTGTAATGGCTCCCTGACATCAGTCACTGTTTGTAATGTGGCCCCTGACATCAGTCACTGTTTCTATAGTCACTGTTTGTAATGTGCCCCTGACACAGTCACTGTTTGTAATGTGGCCCCTGACATCAGTCACTGTTTGTAATGTGGCCCCTGACATCAGTCACTGTTTGTAATGTGGCTCCTGACATCAGTCACTGTTTGTAATGTGGCCCCTGACATCAGTCACTGTTTGTAATGTGGCCCCTGACATCAGTCACTGTTTGTAATGTTGGCCCTGACATCAGTCACTGTTTGTAATGTGGCCCTCTCAGTCCTGACATCAGTCACTGTTTGTAATGTGGCCCCTGACATCAGTCACTGTTTGTAATGTGGCCCCTGACATCAGTCACTGTTTGTAATGTGGCCCCTGACATCAGTCACTGTTTGTAATGTGGCCCCTGACATCAGTCACTGTTTGTAATGTGGCCCCTGACATCAGTCACTGTTTGTAATGTGGCCCCTGACATCAGTCACTGTTTGTAATGTGGCCCCTGACATCAGTCACTGTTTGTAATGTGGCCCCTGACATCAGTCACTGTTGTTGTGCCTGACATCAGTCACTGTTTGTAATGTGGCCCCTGACATCAGTCACTGTTTGTAATGTGGCCCCTGACATCAGTCACTGTTTGTAATGTGATCGCCCCTGACATCAGTCACTGTTTGTAATGTGGCCCCTGACATCAGTCACTGTTTGTAATGTGGCCCCTGACATCAGTCACTGTTTGTAATGTGGCCCCTGACATCAGTCACTGTTTGTAATGTGGCCCCTGACATCAGTCACTGTTTGTAATGTGGCCCCTGACATCAGTCACTGTTTGTAATGTGGCCCCTGACATCAGTCACTGTTTGTAATGTGGCCCCTGACATCAGTCACTGTTTGTAATGTGGCCCCTGACATCAGTCACTGTTTGTAATGTGGCCCCTGACATCAGTCACTGTTTGTAATGTGTGCTCCTGACATCAGTCACTGTTTGTAATGTGGCTCCCTGACATCAGTCACTGTTTGTAATGTGCCCCTCGACATCAGTCACTGTTTGTAATGTGGCCCCTGACATCAGTCACTGTTTGTAATGTGGCCCCTCTGACATCAGTCACTGTTTGTAATGTGGCTCCCTGACATCAGTCACTGTTTGTAATGTGGCCCCTGACATCAGTCACTGTTTGTAATGTGGCTCCTGACATCAGTCACTGTTTGTAATGTGGCTCCTGACATCAGTCACTGTTTGTAATGTGGCCC
>JACEEU010000721.1:33861215-33863715 GCA_016630915.1 Callionymus lyra | reverse complement strand
CACTCCAGTAACACTCCAGTGACTCTCCAGTAACACTCCAGTAACTCTCCAGTAACACTCCAGTAACACTCCAAACACCCAGTAACACTCCAGTAACACTCCAGTAACTCTCCAGTAACACTCCAGTAACTCTCCAGTAACACTCCAGTAACACTCCAGTAACACTCCAGTAACTCTCCAGTAACTCTCCAGTAACACTCCAGTAACACTCCAGTAACACTCCAGTAACACTCCAGTAATCCCACTCTTCCTCACCCAGTGCAACACTCCAGTAACACTCCAGTAACACTCCAGTAACACTCCAGTAACACTCCAGTAACACTCCAGTAACACTCCAGTAACACTCCAGTAACACTCCAGTAACACTCCAGTAACACTCCAGTAACACTCCAGTAACACTCAGTAACTCTCCAGTAACACTCCAGTAACACTCCAGTAACACTCCAGTAACACTCCAGTAACACTCCAGTAACACTCCAGTAACACTCCAGTAACTCTCCAGTAACACTCCAGTAACTCTCCAGTAACACTCCAGTAACACTCCAGTAACACTCCAGTAACACTCCAGTAACACTCCAGTAACACTCCAGTAACACTCCAGTAACTCCAGTAACACTCCAGTAACACTCCAGTAACACTCCAGTAACACTCCAGTAACACTCCAGTAACTCTCTCAGTAACACTCCAGTAACACTCCAGTAACACTCCAGTAACACTCCAGTAACACTCACAGTAACACTCCAGTAACTACTCCAGTAACACTCCAGTAACACTCCAGTAACACTCCAGTAACACTCCAGTAACACTCCAGTAACACTCCAGTAACACTCCAGTAACACTCCAGTAACACTCCAGTAACACTCCAGTAACACTCCAGTAACACTCCAGTAACACTCCAGTAACACTCCAGTAACACTCCAGTAACACTCCAGTAACACTCCAGTAACACTCCAGTAACACTCCAGTAACACTCGTAACACTCCAGTAACACTCCAGTAACACTCCAGTAACACTCCAGTAACACTCCAGTAACTCTCCAGTAACACTCCAGTAACACTCCAGTAACACTCCAGTAACACTCCAGTAACTCTCCAGTAACACTCCAGTAACACTCCAGTAACTCTCCAGTAACTCTCCAGTAACACTCCAGTAACACTCCAGTAACACTCCAGTAACTCTCCAGTAACACTCCAGTAACACTCCAGTAACACTCCAGTAACACTCCAGTAACACTCCAGTAACACTCCAGTAACACTCCAGTAACACTCCAGTAACACTCCAGTAACACTCCAGTAACACTCCAGTAACACTCCAGGCTTCTTCAGTGTCATCCTAGGAAAATGAATCACAGATTCTTCCAGACTGAGCTTCTATATGTGTGACTTCAATATTTCCAATTACAGTTGTATTACAGTCTCATGCTGGAGCTGCTGCTTCACTCGGTGAGTCATGAGGTCAAAGGTCGAGAGTCATACGTGGAGAAAGAATATTTGTGTCCAGTAGTTGAATCGCTGTGTCGTCTTGTTTAGACTTCAACAAAGTCTGCCGTCGTCTAGAGTTTCTCCCTCAGTGAGGATGAAAAACACTTAATTCAATTAGAGTCGAACGCTCGGCTGATATTTCACTTCCGTGCTCCGGCGTCGTCGACCACATGACCTCATCCATCACGAGCCAATCAAGCGTCTGGGCGTCCGCTCGCTTTTCATTCCTGTCTGATGAGCAGCTCCGCTCGCTTTTCCTTTCTCGCGGCGACCGTTGCGTCTCTCGCTCGCTCGCACTGTACGCACCTCATTCTTCAGCGCCACTCACGGGCCAGAACTCACCGACCCGCCAAATGTGTTCGTCTGGAAACTGTTGCGCTGAAGCTGAAGAACCTGATTCATGAGCCATTATTGTGTGACGGAGGATAGAAAACTAGTCTTCATTCTTTTATATGATCTACTCGAGGAATCTTGGGGGCCTCAAGTCTTTCCCAGCTACTCAGGGCAAGAGACAGGTGACACCCTGAGAGGATAGGAAAGTAAAACCTGTGGTCTTTATATTTCAATAGTATGTGTTTGGATCAGTTTGTTTGTCTCTAAGTGATTGATCTTATCTTAATGATGTAATAATCATTCAAGCAAAAACACTTATAGCAAGAATGTTAAAGGAACACATTTGAATCTGGGATGTTTTGAATGAAGACGCTAATACTTTCTAAGTCTCTTTCTCTCAAAGTCACATGAAGGTCAAATTGATGGGTTTATATAAACGAGAAAGTTTAACTCAAGCTAATTCCTAAATACTTCAAAGAAGATCATGTCTGTCTGGGAGACAGTTTTCCATTGTTTGCTGGTCAAAGATATACAAGAGCTTTTATTTTGAAAGAACTCTTGATATGATGTCACTCGTCACTTGATGACTCTTCATCAAATGTGTGTCTCCTCGTCTGGAGTCAGAATGACATTGATGGTTTCAAGGTCATTTAGATTCTTTCAGCTTATTGTTAATTTATTAATTA
>JACEEU010000721.1:33757876-33861115 GCA_016630915.1 Callionymus lyra | reverse complement strand
TACTAGTATCGCTAGCGTCGGCTTCCTGTTTCGATCAAGCTACTAGTATCGCTAGCGTCAGTTTCCTGTTTCGATCAAGCTACTAGTATCGCTAGCCTCAGTTTCCTGTTTCGATCAAGCTACTAGTATCGCTAGCGTCAGTTTCCTGTTTCGATCAAGCTACTAGTATCGCTAGCCGTTCAGTTTCCTGTTTCGATCAAGCTACTAGTATCGCTAGCGTCAGTTTCCTGTTTCGATCAAGCTACTAGTATCGCTAGCGTCAGTTTCCTGTTTCGATCAAGCTACTAGTATCGCTAGCGTCAGTTTCCTGTTTCGATCAAGCTACTAGTATCGCTAGCTAGCCGTCAGTTTCCTGTTTCGATCAAGCTACTAGTATCGCTAGCGTCAGTTTCCTGTTTCGATCAAGCTACTAGTGTCGCTAGCCTCAGTTTCCTGTTTCGATCAAGCTACTAGTATCGCTAGCGTCAGTTTCCTGTTTCGATCAAGCTACTAGTGTCGCTAGCGTCAGTTTCCTGTTTCGATCAAGCTACTAGTATCGCTAGCGTCAGTTTCCTGTTTCGATCAAGCTACTAGTGTCGCTAGCCTCAGTTTCCTGTTTCGATCAAGCTACTAGTATCGCTAGCGTCAGTTTCCTGTTTCGATCAAGCTACTAGTGTCGCTAGCCTCAGTTTCCTGTTTCGATCAAGCTACTAGCATCGCTAGCGTCAGTTTCCTGTTTCGATCAAGCTACTAGTGTCGCTAGCGTCGGCTTCCTGTTTCGATCAAGCTATGTTTAATAGAATCATGTGTTTAAAATGTTACCAGTTTTGTTTTATATTTTAAATTCGACACTGTGAGTCTTAAGGCACTTAAACATGAAGGTTTTGACGATGTTTTTTTTGGGTTGTAAAAACTTGTTTTCTGTGTCACTGTATTATTTTTTTCCCCCATTTAACAACTTATATCTTAACTTTCATTATAATGATATACTTCAGGAGAAAATACTCAAAGTCGTTCACAGTTACATAAAAGACAAGAATTCAAACGTTTCACTCATTTCTAATTTTTCTATGAAATATAACGTAACCGGTTAAATGCTCAAATCAATACTTTCTAAATCAATATATTATGGTTGGTGTGCTGAGCCAGCAGAACATCCTCCCTCGACATATGGCGTCATGAACACATTGATTTTACTTTTTCAATCAGTTTCATTTTCTTTTTTGCTCCAAATTCACTTAAACCTTCAATCGAGCCAATAATTTATGAACCCGCAGGTCATGACCTCGACCAAAATAAGGTCAATACTTCCCGCCGTCCATTTACCAGATGACGGCGCGGAACAATTACCGCAGCCTTCGCTCGGCTGAGTTACGGCCGGCAGCGAGACGTACGAGCCCCGGAGCTGCTCCAGGATCCTGCTGGACCACAAGACGCCGGCAGCAAATCTTGGTTCAGGGTCACGTGACCTCGGAGTCAAGTCGCTCGTGAAGACGGTCTGAAGGCCACACGTGAGGCTCGGAGATGAAGCGTGAGAAGTGACGGTAACAACAGGAGGCCTGGAGTCTCAGCGGGAGTTTAATATCCTGTCAGCTCACGTCAGGCAGCGAGCGCCGCCGCCGTATATTAACATCACACATCATTTCCTGCAGCAGGAGTCCAGAGTTGAACGTTTGCTTTCGTGGAAACGTCAGATGAGGAGGATAAGATGCCAGAAGGTTCTGCACCAAAACATGCTGGACAACGACACCGCGACCTCCAGAACAACAACACCTTCTATGAAGGTCTCTGAGGACATGATGAAGCTTTTATAAGAACTTATGATGGTTGACGATCGTGAACCTCAACTTATGAGAAGCTGATGTAATTAAATAAAGTGTTCGACGTTACAGACTTTTCACAAAGTAGAAGTTGCTGCGCAGACAATAAAATGACAAACTACACAATATTGGATCGTGAAAATATGTTGAAATCAAACAATACAATGAAATTCTTAATTAATAAGTACAATTTAATGACAATGTAATCACAAATAACATGATATTACAGTCTGAAAATATGTTCAAATCAAACAATACAAATAAATTCTTAATTAATAAGTACAAAAAATCCATCCCAAAAAGTGCGGCGTCTTCAAAGGCAGCTGAAGTTTAGGTAATTAGACAGAAGAGCATCTCCAGCATCACAGCCACCACTGGTCCCTCGCTCCCCCGCTCGCTATCAATTTAAGTACAATTTAATGACAATGTAATCACAAATAACATGATATAACCGTCTAAAAATATGTCCGAATCAACCCAACAGTTTGTTATTACAATGTAATAAAAACATCCTTCGATTCAAATCATCCTTTACACTATATTTCTGAATTGCAACGTCAAAAATTTAATTTTCCGTGAAGCTTATTCCCAAATGTGGGTCGCGGGGCGACTGGAGTCTATCCCAGTATCATAGGGCGAGAGGCAGGGGACACCCTGGACAGGACGCCAGTCAGTCTCAGGACACACAAAGACACACAACTATTCACACACACACTCATACCTACGGACAATTTTCCCAAAGTTTCTTATTGTGAGGCGATCGTGCGAACATGCTCCAAAAACATGTTCAAATCATCCTCATATTATTACGATGTAATTACAAATAATGTTGTTTTACATTCTGAAAATATGTTAAAATCACTGAACAATGTGTTATTATAATGTAATTAAACAAACAAAAAATACAATAAAAGTACATCCTAAATAGACGTTCAAATCAACCAATAGAGTTTAAATGAATATCAAATAACAGAATATTACACTCTCAAATAATGAAATCAACTGAATAGCTGTAATAACAATGTAATTACAGGACAAGACGGCATTATTACCGTCTACAATACATCGTAATGTTTGTAATACGTCGACACACGTGTTCATAACTTCTTAAAAAAAGCTTTCTTGGATGGATTTGTATTGTTTATGTATAATGTTACCAAAACGTTGTGACTTCAATATATAAACATTTGTATCAGTTTTCATTTGGTGAAGAAAAACTTGTTCATTTGTATTATGAGTCATTTTTAAATGCATTATTTGACTTCATATGTGAAACCATTGAGATTTTTAACACGTTTTCTCCTCGTAGTTAAAGATAAATCTAATGAAATGAAGAATAATATTCATTTTTTTCTTTGAATAACATTGAAATATATTCATCGCCTCAAAGAATATGATTTACTGGTGAGATTTTGATATTTGTTACGTCACTAATGAAGAAACAAATTCTCTAAATGAGACGTGATGAAAGTAAACAAACAGATAAAGACAGAAAAACAGTCAAGTTTGTGTTTCGTTGGTTGAACGACACGCAGCACGTTGTCGTTTAGATAAGACTTTATTTTCAAAGATCTAAGGAATGTTCATCTAAAGTTGTTATTACGTGATAATAATATTTTTGATTCTTTATCTTGATCTGATTGATTGAGGGTCACATGTGGACAGAAGATGAAATGTTAAATTCTGTCGTTTCTTCTTCTTCTAGTTCTAGATCCATCCCTGCACACGTCAAATGACTGTTACCGTGGCAACATCGCGGCGGCAGGACATTCGTCTCACTTTACACGAGTCATAGTTCCAGAGGTACTCGATCGAACAGTCATGTGACCGTCTGTCTGTCGCATGATTGGCTGAAAGATTGATCAGTAAATCTGTGCTCTGTTGGTTTGGTCTGGAGACTCTATTATAACATTTATATTGAATTTAAAACACTATGAATTAAAACATATTGAATTTAGCGAAAGCATTTTTGAATCAGAAGAATTAACACATGAAACTCTATGTGTAGAAATAAATAAATACAGAAAACAATAATAATAATTTAATTATTTTTTATCCCTGGTATTGTCTCAGGGTCAAAGGTCAACGACCTCCCTGACTCCCACAGATGCAGTGGTAATTACACAAGGGCTAAAAACCCAGAAAAAAAACAATTTCAATATTTCAATATATAAATGATAAAATCAAGTATTTTAAAAATACCATTATGATGGAAATAAAGTAAATCCACTCAATATTTGACTGAAATACTTCCAAACCTCCCGTTTGTCTGCAGACACGTCCAGAGAAAAAGATCAAGAATAAAAAGAAATGATAAAAGTCAAGGCGACAAAGAGGAAATAAAAGGTATTTGAAGCGACGCTCAGGTCAAGGTCACCTTGAGTTTAATGTGAAGAAATGTTTGAGAAAAGCTGAGCGACGTCTAACTTCTCTTTCACTCCTGCAGACTCATCCCCCTGTTCTCGCCTTCATTCACCCACAGTTGGAAGTTTGTCTTTTTGTCGTTTCGTCGCGTTTCTCCTCGAGTCTCTCACAAATGACTGAGCTGATCAGAGTCGGTGAAGAAGGAACATCGTCGACTTCTGGACGACAAAGACACTTCTGAACTGAACAGTCTCGTCCCCTCACTCGTGAGCAAGACCTCAAGATACCAGAGTTTCTCCTCCGACCTGGACCCGGCGAGTCACGACGGACGCCGGGTCTTGATTTTCAGATCCAGCCAGTCAGGACTGGAGGTTCTGGCCAACATCACAGCATCATCTGCAAAGAAACAAACTGAAGACTTTGTTCACTCTGAGAGATTCTGTCCAGTGAAGTCGTGAACAGAACCGGTGATGGACAGAAGTCCAGACGCGATCCAAGCCTCACTGACAAGTGACTTATGACAGTCGTTCAAAGAATCACTCGCTAAGAAGTTCTTGACCCTGAACTCCCATAGTGAACCTCAACGGTGACCCTTCAGAGTCCACCAGATGGAAGTGATGTGTTGATGAAGCTTCATGAAACAGTGTCATTATCTTCAGAGTCCACCAGATGGAAGTGATGTGTTGATGAAGCTTCATGAAACAGTGTCCTTATCTTCAGAGTCCACTAGATTGAAGTGATGTGTTGATGAAGCTTCATGAAACAGTGTCATTATCTTCAGAGTCCACTAGATGGTAGTGATGTGTTGATGAAGCTTCATGAAACAGTGTCATTATCTTCAGAGTCCACCAGATGGAAGTGATGTGTTGATGAAGCTTCATGAAACAGTGTCATTATCTTCAGAGTCCACTAGATGGTAGTGATGTGTTGAAGAAGCTTCATGAAACAGTGTCATTATCTTCAGAGTCCACTAGATGGTAGTGATGTGTCGATGAAGCTTCATGAAACAGTGTCATTATCTTCAGAGTCCACTAGATGGTAGTGATGTGTGGATGAAGCTTCATGAAACAGTGTCATTATCTTCAGAGTCCACTAGATGGTAGTGATGTGTTGATGAAGCATCATGAAACAGTGTCATTATCTTCAGAGTCCACTAGATGGTAGTGATGTGTTGATGAAGCTTCATGAAACAGTGTCATTATCTTCAGAGTCCACTAGATGGTAGTGATGTGTTGAAGAAGCTTCATGAAACAGTGTCATTATCTTCAGAGTCCACTAGATGGTAGTGATGTGTTAATGAAGCTTCATGAAACAGTGTCATTATCTTCAGAGTCCACTAGATGGTAGTGATGTGTTGATGAAGCTTCATGAAACAGTGTCATTATCTTCAGAGTCCACTAGATGGTAGTGATGTGTTGATGAAGCTTCATGAAACTGTCATTATCTTCAGAGTCCACTAGATGGTAGTGATGTGTTGATGAAGCTTCATGAAACAGTGTCATTATCTTCAGAGTCCACTAGATGGTAGTGATGTGTTGATGAAGCTTCATGAAACAGTGTCATTATCTTCAGAGTCCACTAGATGGTAGTGATGTGTTGAAGAAGCTTCATGAAACAGTGTCATTATCTTCAGAGTCCACTAGATGGTAGTGATGTGTTGAAGAAGCTTCATGAAACAGTGTCATTATCTTCAGAGTCCACTAGATGGTAGTGATGTGTTGAAGAAGCTTCATGAAACAGTGTCATTATCTTCAGAGTCCACTAGATGGTAGTGATGTGTTGATGAAGCTTCATGAAACAGTGTCATTATCTTCAGAGTCCACTAGATGGTAGTGATGTTTTGAAGAAGCTTCATGAAACAGTGTCATTACCTTCAGAGTCCACTAGATGGTACTGATGTGTTGATGAAGCTTAATGAAACAGTGTCATTATCTTCAGAGTCCACTAGATGGTAGTGATGTGTTGATGAAGCTTCATGAAACAGTGTCATTATCTTCAGAGTCCACTAGATGGTAGTGATGTGTTGATGAAGCATCATGAAACAGTGTCATTATCTTCAGAGTCCACTAGATGGTAGTGATGTGTTGATGAAGCTTCATGAAACAGTGTCATTATCTTCAGAGTCCACCAGATGGAAGTGATGTGTTGATGAAGCTTCATGAAACAGTGGCATTTTCTTCAGAGTCCACCAGATGGAAGTGATGTGTTGATGAAGCTTCATGAAACAGTGTCATTATCTTCAGAGTCCACTAGATGGTAGTGATGTGTTGATGAAGCTTCATGAAACAGTGTCATTATCTTCAGAGTCCACTAGATGGTAGTGATGTGTTGATGAAGCTTCATGAAACAGTGTCATTATCTTCAGAGTCCACTAGATGGTAGTGATGTGTGGATGAAGCTTCATGAAACAGTGTCATTATCTTCAGAGTCCACTAGATGGTAGTGATGTGTTGATGAAGCTTCATGAAACAGTGTCATTATCTTCAGAGTCCACTAGATGGTAGTGATGTGTTGAAGAAGCTTCATGAAACAGTGTCATTATCTTCAGAGTCCACTAGATGGTAGTGATGTGTTAATGAAGCTTCATGAAACAGTGTCATTATCTTCAGAGTCCACTAGATGGTAGTGATGTGTTGATGAAGCTTCATGAAACAGTGTCATTATCTTCAGAGTCCACTAGATGGTAGTGATGTGTTGATGAAGCTTCATGAAACTGTCATTATCTTCAGAGTCCACTAGATGGTAGTGATGTGTTGATGAAGCTTCATGAAACAGTGTCATTATCTTCAGAGTCCACTAGATGGTAGTGATGTGTTGATGAAGCTTAATGAAACAGTGTCATTATCTTCAGAGTCCACTAGATGGTAGTGATGTGTTGAAGAAGCTTCATGAAACAGTGTCATTATTTTCAGAGTCCACTAGATGGTAGTGATGTGTTGAAGAAGCTTCATGAAACAGTGTCATTACCTTCAGAGTCCACTTGATGGTACTAATGTGTTGATGAAGCTTCATGAAACAGTGTCATTATCTTCAGAGTCCACTAGATGGTAGTGATGTGTTGATGAAGCTTCATGAAACTGTCATTATCTTCAGAGTCCACTAGATGGTAGTGATGTGTTGAAGAAGCTTCATGAAACATTGTTATTATCTTCAGAGTCCACTAGATGGTAGTGATGTGTTGATGAAGCTTCATGAAACAGTGTCATTATCTTCAGAGTCCACTAGATGGTAGTGATGTGTTGAAGAAGCTTAATGAAACATTGTTATTATCTTCAGAGTCCACTAGATGGTAGTGATGTGTTGATGAAGCTTCATGAAACAGTGTCATTATCTTCAGAGTCCACTAGATGGTAGTGATGTGTTGATGAAGCTTCATGAAACAGTGTCATTATCTTCAGAGTCCACTAGATGGTAGTGATGTGTTGATGAAGCTTCATGAAACAGTGTCATATCTTCAGAGTCCACTAGATGGTAGTGATGTGTTGAAGAAGCTTAATGAAACATTGTTATTATCTTCAGAGTCCACTAGATGGTAGTGATGTGTTGAAGAAGCTTCATGAAACAGTGTCATTATCTTCAGAGTCCACTAGATGGCGTCTCTGCACTATTTTGTTTTGAACAAGTGTTCTAATGAAAAACTATTTTTAAAGTGATGGCGCCACCTACTGACCTCTGAACAACATGACACTGTTTCATGAAGCTTCACCAACACACCACTGATTGAAGATAATTCAAGGTATTATTCAACCATATTTAATATATAATAAACAAAGATTAACATCATTTTATTTTATTATTTTAAATTCTTCGACCCACATCCATCATGTTATTAGTGAGTGATCAGAGATACAGGTGTTTATAATGAGCTTCTTATTATTCATCCTTATTCCGTTTTTGGCACTTTTCACAGCCTGCACCGTTGAGTGCATACAAACAAAAGAAATACATACACAATGTACAGCTCGATCCGACTTTTATTCGCCACAACATCATTTTTTCTCGACGCAAAAACTTAAATAAATTTCCCATCAGGAATGAATGAGACGAGGTCAAAAAAGTTTAAAATGTTTTTCAAACAACTCCTGCTCAGGAATATGTTAATAATTCAACCTTTCAATGTACAAATAATTACAGTATTTAATGAAAACAACACATAGAGTTATAAACTGTTAAGTTCAACCGTTGAACAAACGCTTCAATAACAAATAGTTAAAGGTTATGGTGATACTTTTGATCAACATGTTGAGATGTTTCCAGACATTGTTTGTTTCCTCGTCCTCCACAGGATCTTGTTCAAGGTTGTTTGTCAACGTGACGAACTCGTGGCGACAGCGTCAGAACCTTGGATCCGAGGCCAAGCTTCTGAAGCTCGGCTCGGTCCAAACCCTCAATTAGCATCCAAATGGAAAAATCCATCCCAAAAAGTGCGGCGGCGACGAGAAGATGGCCGACGGCCGCGGCGTCTTCAAAGGCAGCTGAAGTTTAGGTAATTAGACAGAAGAGCATCTCCAGCATCACAGCCACCGCTGGTCCCTCGCTCCCCCGCTCGCTATCAAAGGGAATTCTATGGTGATTAAAAGTTAAACTGGATTCCTTAAAGCGTGATGCCGAGACCTTCGAGCTGCGAGTGCGTTTGGAAGTTCAGTCGCTGCCACTTCATTAGTTTGTGAAATGAAAGCCGGAGAAAAACATTCATACGAGCACCAGATAGAAACCAACCTGGACGTTTGAAGATGTGTTTTCTGTTCATTAATGACCCGTTTTAAGTATTTCTACAACTCGTTCACAATCGCTTGAACCACAAGATCTCCAGCTGGTCCTCGTGGCCCTGGAACGACCCCACAGATCCAGTATAAACCAGTATAAACTCACTCAGCAGCTCTACTCAGAGTCTCAGCGAGACGCCTGAGCTGTCGACGTTGAGTCTGTTCTTGTCAATAAAGTTTGACCTTGGATTTGTTTCCACTCGTGTTGTGTTTTATTTGTATTTTCAGTTCAAATCATGAAGTTTTCTTTGACAGATTTTTGTTAAAAAAGTGACAAATGAACAGTTTGAGTTCAGATGTTAAATGTTCACATCATTATCTGATATTTACTCGTTAATTTCCTTTAGTCAGATTTAAAATCTTTTTCTGCTCTTTTGGTCAAAAAATTGCTGCAACACATTCCCTGATATTATTGATCTGATTATTGTTTATTTATTTTTTGTTTATTTATTATTATTTATTTTATTTAGAGAAACACATATATAGAATAAAGAAAATGATAGAAAAAGTAAAATATATATAAATATAAAAAACAGAGCCTTGTATAAGTATTAAAACATAAATGACTTTAAATGCTTAAAGTATTTATGTGGATGTATACTGTATGTACAGAAAGGTAAGGTAAGGTAAGGTAAAACTTTATTGATCCCTCAGGAGGTCTCCTTCGGGAAATTGTTTTTTTCGAATAGCCAATACATACAGCAATTTTTTATAAAAAATAAATCAAAATAAAATAAGAACAAGAACAAAGAGAAATAAAGAGAAAGAACAAGATGACAATCTAAGTCTAAAGATAAAAAGAACGAGTAGTACTAGTATTACCAGTGTCTTTACAAGTAATAATTACTCAGGTCATCATTTTTAAAGTCCATGTTGCCGATCTATTCTTTTTTCCATAAAGGAAAATTGAAAACTATGTTTTTTTCTTTCATATTTACATCAGGAGTCGTAAAGTGAGCCCTCTGGTGGCGACACATGACACTGCGGGTATAAAACTTTGTTGCAGATTTATACTTTCAAACATGAAAGTACAAACTCAAGTGTGAATAAAAAATACGAAGTAATTAAAAAATCATCGACTGCAGGTGACGCGTCTGATCTTCTAGTTTCTAGAAACCGAAAACTAATTTGTCTGTTTGCCTTTTATTCCTTTTTCTGTAATTATCTTTAATTAAACTGATCCTTCATTCAAACAACGGGTCGACGCTCGTGCGGAACATCTTCACTGAGGAACACTAATGATTCTCCTTCAGAAGGAGCTCGGAGAGAACATGAAACAACATGTTCGCTCCACGATAATAAACATGTTTCTACTTCCTGCCTCTGATGGGTGCCACGCCCTAGCGAAGCAAATGTGTGCTCAATAAAACAGGGTCCCCCGAGGACGGGATGGCTACGATCCTCGCTACGATCCTCGCTACGATCCTCGCCACGATCCTCACTACGATCCTCGCTACGATCCTCGCTACGATCCTCGCTACATCCTGGCGTTCTTTATCTTTGAGCGCGAGACCCCCCGCGGTGCGGCGCTTGTTGCTGGTGTCACGGTGATGAAAGGAGCTGCTGTTCTGAGCAGCGACGCAGAAACTCTGACGTCTGAATTATTAACCAGAGCCGTCGTCTCGGTCGCTTCTCCGCTCGCCGAAGATCTGCTGAGAAATGATCCGTCGTCGGTCGTCACAGGTCAGTGACTCAGGTGGAGGAGACCTGAACATCTGGACCAGACCTTCAGCAGCGTTGGTCACTTCAAGACTAGAGGGTTGTTGTCATGATGACTATGTAGCTCGTATACTTATATATATATATATATATATAACTTAATCTGCAACTGTTTGAAATGTCTAGTGACGACCACGATGAAGATGACAGGAAGTGATCATCACTTGAATATCGTGGTCGTCACTTCCTGTCGTCTTCGTCAAACATGATGAAGATGACAGGAAGTGATCATCACTTGAATATCGTGGTCGTCACTTCCTGTCGTCTTCGTCAAACATGATGAAGACGACAGGAAGTGATCATCACTTGAATATCGTGGTCGTCACTTCCTGTCGTCTTCGTCAAACATGATGAAGACCGATGAAGCGACAGGAAGTGATCATCACTTGAATATCGTGGTCGTCACTTCCTGTCGTCTTCGTCAAACACGATGAAGACGACAGGAAGTGATGATCACTTGATGAAATCGTGGTCGTCACTTCCTTTTTTTTTTTGTCAAACACGATGAAGACGACAGGAAGTGATCATCACTTGAATATTGTGGTCGTCACTTCCTGTCGTCTTCATCAAACACGATGAAGACGACAGGAAGTGACGACCACGATGAAGACGACAGGAAGAGATGATCTCATGAATATCGTGGTCGTCACTTCCTGTCGTCTTCATCAAACATTATGAAGACGACAGGAAGTGACGACCACGATGAAGACGACAGGAAGTGATCATCACTTGAATATCGTGGTCGTCACTTCCTGTCGTCTTCGTCAAACATGATGAAGACGACAGGAAGTGACGACCACGATGAAGACGACAGGAAGTGATCATCACTTGAATATCGTGGTCGTCACTTCCTGTCGTCTTCGTCAAACATGATGAAGACGACAGGAAGTGATCATCACTTGAATATCGTGGTCGTCACTTCCTGTTGTCTTCGTCAAACATGATGAAGATGACAGGAAGTGACGACCACGATGAAGACGACAGGAAGTGATCATCACTTGAATATCGTGGTCGTCACTTCCTGTCGTCTTCGTCAAACATGATGAAGACGACAGGAAGTGATCATCACTTGAATATCGTGGTCGTCACTTCCTGTCGTCTTCGTCAAACATGATGAAGACGACAGGAAGTGATCATCACTTGAATATCGTGGTCGTCACTTCCTGTCGTCTTCGTCAAACATGATGAAGATGACAGGAAGTGATCATCACTTGAATATCGTGGTCGTCACTTCCTGTCGTCTTCATCAAACATGATGAAGACGACAGGAAGTGATCATCACTTGAATATCGTGGTCGTCACTTCCTGTCGTCTTCGTCAAACATGATGAAGATGACAGGAAGTGATCATCACTTGAATATCGTGGTTGTCACTTCCTGTCGTCTTCGTCAAACATGATGAAGACGACAGGAAGTGATCATCACTTGAATATCGTGGTCGTCACTTCCTGTCGTCTTCGTCAAACATGATGAAGACGACAGGAAGTGATCATCACTTGAATATCGTGGTCGTCACTTCCTGTCGTCTTCGTCAAACATGATGAAGACGACAGGAAGTGACGACCACGATGAAGACGACAGGAAGTGATCATCACTTGAATATCGTGGTCGTCACTTCCTGTCGTCTTCGTCAAACATTATGAAGACGACAGGAAGTGACGACTACGATGAAGACGACAGGAAGTGATCATCACTTGAATATCGTGGTCGTCACTTCCTGTCGTCTTCGTCAAACACGATGAAGACGACAGGAAGTGACGACCACGATGAAGACGACAGGAAGTGATCATCACTTGAATATCGTGGTCGTCACTTCCTGTCGTCTTCGTCAAACATGATGAAGACGACAGGAAGTGACACAGTGATCGTGGTCGTCACTTCCTGTCGTCTTCGTCAAACATGATGAAGACGACAGGAAGTGATCATCACTTGAATATCGTGGTCGTCACTTCCTGTCGTCTTCGTCAAACATGATGAAGACGACAGGAAGTGATCATCACTTGAATATCGTGGTCGTCACTTCCTGTCGTCTTCGTCAAACATGATGAAGACGACAGGAAGTGATCATCACTTGAATATCGTGGTCGTCACTTCCTGTCGTCTTCGTCAAACATGATGAAGACGACAGGAAGTGACGACCACGATGAAGACGACAGGAAGTGATCATCACTTGAATATCGTGGTCGTCACTTCCTGTCGTCTTCATCATGTTTGACGAAGACGACAGGAAGTGATCATCACTTGAATATCGTGGTCGTCACTTCCTGTCGTCTTCGTCAAACACGATGAAGACGACAGGAAGTGATCATCACTTGAATATCGTGGTCGTCACTTCCTGTCGTCTTCGTCAAACACGATGAAGACGACAGGAAGTGATCATCACTTGAATATCGTGGTCGTCACTTCCTGTCGTCTTCGTCAAACACGATGAAGACGACAGGAAGTGATCATCACTTGAATCGTGGTGGTCACTTCCTGTCGTCTTCATCAAACACGATGAAGACGACAGGAAGTGACCATCACTGAATATCGTGGTCGTCACTTCCTGTCGTCTTCGTCAAACATGATGAAGACGACAGGAAGTGACGACCACGATGAAGACGACAGGAAGAGATGATCTCATGAATATCGTGGTCGTCACTTCCTGTCGTCTTCATCAAACACGATGAAGACGACAGGAAGTGATCATCACTTGAATATCGTGGTCGTCACTTCCTGTCGTCTTCGTCAAACACGATGAAGACGACAGGAAGTGATCATCACTTGAATATCGTGGTCGTCACTTCCTGTCGTCTTCGTCCAAACACGATGAAGACGACAGGAAGTGATCATCACTTGAATATCGTGGTCGTCACTTCCTGTCGTCTTCGTCAAACACATGATGAGAGCGACAGGAAGTGATCATCACTTGAATATCGTGGTGGTCACTTCCTGTCGTCTTCATCAAACACGATGAAGACGACAGGAAGTGACCATCACTTGAATATCGTGGTCGTCACTTCCTGTCGTCTTCGTCAAACATGATGAAGACGACAGGAAGTGACGACCACGATGAAGACGACAGGAAGTGATCATCACTTGAATATCGTGGTCGTCACTTCCTGTCGTCTTCGTCAAACATGATGAAGACGACAGGAAGGAGTGCGACCACGATGAAGACGACAGGAAGTGATCATCACTTGAATATCGTGGTCGTCACTTCCTGTCGTCTTCGTCAAACATGATGAAGACGACAGGAAGTGATCATCACTTGAATATCGTGGTCGTCACTTCCTGTCGTCTTCGTCAAACATGATGAAGACGACAGGAAGTGATCATCACTTGAATATCGTGGTCGTCACTTCCTGTCGTCTTCGTCAAACATGATGAAGACGACAGGAAGTGATCATCACTTGAATATCGTGGTCGTCACTTCCTGTCGTCTTCGTCAAACATGATGAAGACGACAGGAAGTGACGACCACGATGAAGACGACAGGAAGTGATCATCACTTGAATATCGTGGTCGTCACTTCCTGTCGTCTTCGTCAAACATGATGAAGACGACAGGAAGTGCGACGACCCACGATGAAGACGACAGGAAGTGATCATCACTTGAATATCGTGGTCGTCACTTCCTGTCGTCTTCGTCAAACATGATGAAGATGACAGGAAGTGATCATCACTTGAATATCGTGGTCGTCACTTCCTGTCGTCTTCGTCAAACATGATGAAGACGACAGGAAGTGATCATCACTTGAATATCGTGGTCTTCACTTCCTGTCGTCTTCGTCAAACATGATGAAGACGACAGGAAGTGATCATCACTTGAATATCGTGGTCGTCACTTCCTGTCGTCTTCGTCAAACATTATGAAGATGACAGGAAGTGACGACTACGATGAAGACGACAGGAAGTGATCATCACTTGAATATCGTGGTCGTCACTTCCTGTCGTCTTCGTCAAACACGATGAAGACACAGAAGGACGACCACGATGAAGACGACAGGAAGTGATCATCACTTGAATATCGTGGTCGTCACTTCCTGTCGTCTTCGTCAAACATGATGAAGACGACAGGAAGTGATCATCACTTGAATATCATGGTCATCACTTCCTGTCGTCTTCGTCAAACATGATGAAGACGACAGGAAGTGATCATCACTTGAATATCGTGGTCGTCACTTCCTGTCGTCTTCGTCAAACATGATGAAGACGACAGGAAGTGATCATCACTTGAATATCGTGGTCGTCACTTCCTGTCGTCTTCGTCAAACATGATGAAGACGACAGGAAGTGATCATCACTTGAATATCGTGGTCGTCACTTCCTGTCGCCTCTCGTCAAACATGATGAAGACGACAGGAAGTGATCATCACTTGAATATCGTGGTCGTCACTTCCTGTCGTCTTCGTCAAACATGATGAAGACGACAGGAAGTGACGACCACGATGAAGACGACAGGAAGTGATCATCACTTGAATATCGTGGTCGTCACTTCCTGTCGTCTTCATCAAGCTTGACGAAGACGACAGGAAGTGATCATCACTTGAATATCGTGGTCGTCACTTCCTGTCGTCTTCGTCAAACACGATGAAGACGACAGGAAGTGATCATCACTTGAATATCGTGGTCGTCACTTCCTGTCGTCTTCGTCAAACACGATGAAGACGACAGGAAGTGATCATCACTTGAATATCGTGGTCGTCACTTCCTGTCGTCTTCGTCAAACACGATGAAGACGACAGGAAGTGATCATCACTTGAATATCGTGGTGGTCACTTCCTGTCGTCTTCATCAAACACGATGAAGACGACAGGAAGTGACCATCACTTGAATATCGTGGTCGTCACTTCCTGTCGTCTTCGTCAAACATGATGAAGACGACAGGAAGTGACGACCACGATGAAGACGACAGGAAGAGATGATCTCATGAATATCGTGGTCGTCACTTCCTGTCGTCTTCATCAAACACGATGAAGACGACAGGAAGTGATCATCACTTGAATATCGTGGTCGTCACTTCCTGTCGTCTTCGTCAAACACGATGAAGACGACAGGAAGTGATCATCACTTGAATATCGTGGTCGTCACTTCCTGTCGTCTTCGTCAAACATGATGAAGACGACAGGAAGTGATCATCACTTGAATATCGTGGTCGTCACTTCCTGTCGTCTTCGTCAAACATGATGAAGACGACAGGAAGTGATCATCACTTGAATATCGTGGTGGTCACTTCCTGTCGTCTTCATCAAACACGATGAAGACGACAGGAAGTGACCATCACTTGAATATCGTGGTCGTCACTTCCTGTCGTCTTCGTCAAACATGATGAAGACGACAAAGGAAGTGATCATCACTTGAATATCGTGGTCGTCACTTCCTGTCGTCTTCTTCGCAAACACGATGAAGACGACAGGAAGTGATCATCACTTGAATATCGTGGTCGTCACTTCCTGTCGTCTTCGTCAAACACATGATGAAGACGACAGGAAGTGATCATCACTTGAATATCGTGGTCGTCACTTCCTGTCGTCTTCGTCAAACATGATGAAGACGACAGGAAGTGATCATCACTTGAATATCGTGGTCGTCACTTCCTGTCGTCTTCGTCAAACACTATGAAGACGACAGGAAGTGACGACCACGATGAAGACGACAGGAAGTGATCATCACTTGAATATCGTGGTCGTCACTTCCTGTCGTCTTCATCAAACATGATGAAGACGACAGGAAGTGACCCTCGAGTGAAAAGGACAGGAAGTGATCATCTCTTGAATATCGTGGTCGTCACTTCCTGTCATCTTCGTCAAACATGATGAAGATGACAGGAAGTGATCATCACTTGAATATCGTGGTCGTCACTTCCTGTCGTCTTCGTCAAACATGATGAAGATGACAGGAAGTGACGACCACGATGAAGACGACAGGAAGAGATGATCTCATGAATATCGTGGTCGTCACTTCCTGTCGTCTTCATCAAACACGATGAAGACGACAGGAAGTCATTATTGTCATTAATCTCGTTTAAGCAATTTATCGATTCAGAAATTCTTTCATCACATAATTCACTGAACTCAGCAATAAATCGTTGAACAAACGTCACAACAAATGGTGAGAAATTGTTGCGTGAATTGATATAAATAAAATAACTTTATTGAACTATTGAAGTGTACAAAGAAAAACCATCAATTCCAGGAGAATATTGACTTCAAGTCCACGAGACGTTCATTAATCATGACCTTGAATACATCAAGTAAAGAAACCAATGACAGCAGAACAGACCTGCTGTGGGAAACACTTGAACAGTTGCCGGGTAGATTCCCGTTCATGAGTCGAACTAAAAGGATCAAAACATGGAGTCACTTCCGACTTCACACTTTAGACTTTCTTTTATTGTCATTGCAGAGAAAACACAGTGAAACTGGCAAAGAAATGTTGTTGCTTGGCATCTGTTAAAAAACACAGCAGAGAGGTGTATAAATAAAACATAATAAAATATAGTAGTATAAATATAAATATGAATAAGTTAAAAATATAAACAGACAAATAAATAAATGACATTATAAATATTGCATATAATAATTAATGTATATAAAGTATTAATACAGATAAGTTAACAATAGTGCTAATATGTTATAAATAGAAGAAATACATAATATTTTAAATATTTCATAGTAGTTCATTATACTTTGTTTGTGAAGAAAGATGAACAATCCAGAGTATGTACGGGTCGCATTATTTGCCGCTTCAAGAAAATACAAGCTTCAAATAACGATCGACCGGTTCTTCCAGCGACTTCCCAGATTGACAGTCCTGGATAGAACGGTCCCGAGCTGTAGAAAACTCGCTGTTTTTCAGTCAAATTTCCCGTCCAGGAACGTCGGCTTTTCTGGCCAAATTGTTCTTTCGAGTTCCCGGTACACCGATCCCCCGCTGAGAGAGTTCCTGATTTGTTTTCCTGTAAATCTAATTATTCAAATATTCTTGGGCGGGGCTCACATGTTGTGGGTGTTGTTTGTCCTGTTTTCTGCTTCTTAGAACAAACAAGTAAATTGTACTTTATATTTTGATGACCTTTCAGCATTAATGTAAGTGTGGCGTATATGAATATATTTTATATTCATAATATGTTAGATCTATTTATCTTGTTTTCCCCGTGTTGCGTGGGTTTACTCCGGGCACTCCAGTCTCCTCCCACTGGAGTCCTGTCCAGGGTGTCCCCTGCCTCTCGCCCTATGGTTCTGGGATACCCTCCAGTCTCCCCGTGACCCCGACCCCGGGATAAAGCGGTTGTCAATGAATGAATGAATGAATCTAACAGTACTGACAAGGTCAGGGACGTCGACTCGAACTCGACTCAATCCAACATTAGATGTTCAGATAAAAACCCTGGTCGGTCCTGTGAGTATCTTTGAACTACTGGCTTCTAAGAGACTCGAACTCATCACGTCACTCACTTGGATCTGGTTCTTGAGCCAGACTTGCTGGCACCATCTCAACATGTCTCTCAGTGAAGACTCCAGCTGAAGTACAGAAGTATTTCATTTGACTTCAATATCAACCATAACCTGGTCAGTGATTATTTTCATTAAATGTTCTCACAATGTTTAAGAAAGAAAGTAGAACATGTTTATTTCTTTTTTCAGAAGGTGTAGAAGTCATGGTGACTCAACCAAAGTCATCCATCACCTGAGCGGCTGAATACATCCTAGTTCTTCAGGGCGAGAGGCGAGGGACACCCTGGACAGGACGGCAGTGACAACACAGAGATGGTTCCAAAGCTTAGGAGCAACAGTCTGGAAGGATTTCTCTCCTCTGGTCCAGAAGTTCAGGAACCATCAGTAGATTCTGATCCACAGACCTCAGAGCCCGAGCTGGGGTGTAAGTCTGGATCAGATCATGAAGGTCTGACCATGAATAGATCTGAAAGTAAGAACCAGAATTTTAAAATGATCCTGAAAGAAACTGGTGAAGAGTTTGAAGGAGAAATGTGAGTTCTTCTACTAGAGCGGCTCAGAATCCTGAATGAACTGCAGACACAGATCCTTCTTGTCTACTCACCTCTCAAGTGTCACATTAGTGTCCAAACCTTTATTTATCTATTTAAAGTCAGACCTGAGTTTGGAAACTCAAAATTGAAAACCCGTTGATCTCAGTTCAGTCTCGACCGCTCAAACGAATCCCAACATCCGAAGAGGTTGAAGTCTGTGGATCCGGAGCACGTGATGGACGTCGATGGTTTCAAAACAAGTTCAACGACGGCGAAGACGAGTCTCTGCTGCAGTCAGAAGACCAGGAAGTGGAAGATCTCAGCGGGATGTTGGGATGATTCCGCACATGTGACGGAGACTCGCGAGGATTACGCGCCGTGACTCCATGTGAGGTTTTCTCTGAGCTTTAATGTCACTCGGGCTCGGCTCGGGAGAAGTAATCAAATCTGGCGTGATATCACACGCAGAATATGTTTCATCACTTCTTCATCTACAAAGCTGGGGAGGATGATGTGGGCGAAGCTGACGGCTTTCATTTATCCCACGCTGGGAACCAGGCAGGATGGAGAAATGTTCTGGAGGATGATGCCTTGTGATGTCCGTCGTTTGACGCTCAAATCAGACGGAGAAAGAAGGGATGGAACGGATGGACAAAAAGATGCAACGAGTCCTGTTGACACCAGGAACATCCGAGGCTGCTTTGCATTTAGATGGAAGCTCATGGAATAATGGATCAGAGGTTTTCAATCAGGTCCTCCACGTCCATCCATCGTCTTCTAATCACCTCCATCTTCTTCGTTCAGCTCAACCATGAACTTCTCAGTCTCCACATGTTCAAACATCTGTCCTCACTTTGTCTCAGCAGGTTCCTCTGATGATGACATTTATGAACTTATTTCAGTCAATCTTCAGCATCGTCATGATAGTTGAAAATAGTTTGAATACAGTTTGAAATTGTTTGATTATAGTTGAAAATTGTTCAACTATAATCAAACAATTTTCAACTATAATCAAACAATTTTCCAATTTAATCAAACAACTTAAACTATAATCAAATTTCACTATAATCACTTTCCTTTCCAACATTTTCCCCCCTTACCCCCCCATTTTCCCCCCTTTTCCCCCCCTTTTCCAACAATTTTCAACTATAATCAAACAATTTTCAACTATAATCAAACAATTTTCAACTATAATCAAACAATTTTCAACTATAATCAAACAATTTTCAACTATAATCAAACAATTTTCAACTATAATCCAACAATTTTCAACTATAATCAAACAATTTTCAACTATAATCAAACAATTTTCAACTATAATCAAACAATTTTCAACTATAATCCAACAATTTTCAACTACAATCCAACAATTTTCAACTATAATCCAACAATTTTCAACTATAATCAAACAATTTTCAACTATAATCAAACAATTTTCAACTATAATCCAACAATTTTCAACTATAATCCAACAATTTTCAACTATAATCAAACAATTTTCAACTATAATCCAACAATTTTCAACTATAATCCAACAATTTTCAACTATAATCCAACAATTTTCAACAAATCAAACAATTTTCAACATAATCAAACAATTTTCAAGTAATCAAAAATTTTCAATAAATCAAACAATTTTCAACTAATAACAATTTTCAACAAATAAACAATTTTCAACTATAATCAAACAATTTTCAACTATAATCAAACAATTTTCAACTATAATCCAACAATTTTCAACTACAATCCAACAATTTTCAACTATAATCCAACAATTTTCAACTATAATCAAACAATTTTCAACTATAATCAAACAATTTTCAACTATAATCCAACAATTTTCAACTATAATCCAACAATTTTCAACTATAATCAAACAATTTTCAACTATAATCCAACAATTTTCAACTATAATCCAACAATTTTCAACTATAATCCAACAATTTTCAACTATAATCAAACAATTTTCAACTATAATCCAACAAATTTCAACTATAATCAAACAATTTTCAACTATAATCCAACAAATTTCAACTATAATCAAACAAATTTCAATTGTTTGATTAAAGTTGAAAATTGTTTGACTAAAGATTACTTCTCAGCTTCGGTAAATAAAAATATGTCTGCAGGGAAAAAACAGCTGCAGAAAAATCTGTACATGTTTAGTTTCCTCAGCAAAGACGACAGATTTGATCGACTAACAAGTGTTGAAGGTCTCAGTAAACCTGTAGTTCCTGGACGAGGCTCGCGCTGCACGTCGACTGGTGTCACGAGTCGACTCTCGTGCTTCTTGTGTTTGATCCTCAGCAGCGTCTCTCACTGAAGCAACTTTCAATGTGAGCACGAGCGTCTCAGAGGCTGATGATGAAGTAGTTGAAAATGTAACTAATGTACGATCATCATTATAGTTGAAAATGTAACTAATGTACGATCATCATTATAGTTGAAAATGTAACTAATGTACGATCATCATTATAGTTGAAAATGTAACTAACGCACGATCATCATTATAGTTGAAAATGTAACTAATGTACGATCATCATTATAGTTGAAAATGTAACTAATGTACGATCATCATTATAGTTGAAAATGTAACTAACGTACGATCATCATTATAGTTGAAAATGTAACTAATGTACATCATCATTATAGTATACGATCATCATTATAGTTGAAAAATGTAACTAATGTACGATCATCATTATAGTTGAAAAATGTAACTAATGTACGATCATCATTATAGTTGAAAATGATAACACTCGATCATCATTATAGTTGAAAATGTAACTAACGTACGATCATCATTATAGTTGAAAATGTAACTAATGTACGATCATCATTATAGTTAAAAATGTAACTAACGTACGATCATCATTATAGTTGAAAATGTAACTAACGTACGATCATCATTATAGTTGAAAATGTAACTAATGTACGATCATCATTATAGTTGAAAATGTAACTAATAACATCTCAATAGTTGAAAAATGTAACTAATGTACGATCATCATTATAGTTGAAAATGTAACTAATATCATTATAGTCGATCATCATTATAGTTGAAAATGTAACAAGATCATATTATAGTGAATAATCATCATATAGTTAAAAGTACGATATATTATAGTTGAAAATGTAACCAACACATTATAGTTGAAAAAAATTACGATCATCATTATAGTTGAAAATGTAACTAACGTACGATCATCATTATAGTTGAAAATGCTAACTTGATCCATCATTATAGTTGAAAATGTAACTATACGATCATCATTATAGTTGAAAATGTAACTAATGTACATCATCATTATAGTTGAAAATGTAACTAACGTACCGATCATCATTATAGTTGAAAATGTAACTAATGTACGATCATCATTATAGTTGAAAATGTAACTAATGTACGATCATCATTATAGTTGAAAATGTAACTAATGTACGATCATCATTATAGTTGAAAATGTAACTAATGTACGATCATCATTATAGTTGAAAATGTAACTAATGTACGATCATCATTATAGTTGAAAATGTAACTAATGTACGATCATCATTATAGTTGAAAATGTAACTAATGTACGATCATCATTATAGTTGAAAATGTAACTAACGCTCATTATAAGATCATCATTATAGTTGAAAATGTAACTAATGTACGATCATCATTATAGTTGAAAAAATGTAACTGTACGATCATCATTATAGTTGAAAATGTAACTAATGTACGATCATCATTATAGTTGAAAATGTAACCATTATAGTTGAAAATGTACGATCATCATTATAGTTGAAAATGTAACTAAGTACGATCATCATTATAGTTGAAAATGTAACTAATGTACGATCATCATTATAGTTGAAAATAATTATAGTTGAAAATGTAACTAACGTACGATCATCATTATAGTTGAAAATGTAACTAATGTACGATCATCATTATAGTTGAAAATGTAACTAATGTACATCATCATTATAGTTGAAAATAAAGTACGATCATCATTATAGTTGAAAATGTAACTAACGTACGATCATCATTATAGTTGAAAATGTAACTAACGTACGATCATCATTATAGTTGAAAATGTAACTAATGTACGATCATCATTATAGTTGAAAATGTAACTAACGTACGATCATCATTATAGTTGAAAATGTAACTAACGTACGATCATCATTATAGTTGAAAATGTAACTAACGTACGATCATCATTATAGTTGAAAATGTAACTAACGTACGATCATCATTATAGTTGAAAATGTAACTAACGTACGATCATCATTATAGTTGAAAATGTAACTAATGTACGATCATCATTATAGTTGAAAATGTAACTAATGTACGATCATCATTATAGTTGAAAATGTAACTAACGTACGATCATCATTATAGTTGAAAATGTAACTAACGTACGATCATCATTATAGTTGAAAATGTAACTAATGTACGATCATCATTATAGTTGAAAATGTAACTAATGTACGTATCATTATAGCGATCATCATTATAGTTGAAAATGTAACTAACGTACGATCATCATTATAGTTGAAAATGTAACTAATGTACGATCATCATTATAGTTGAAAATGTAACTAACGTACGATCATCATTATAGTTGAAAATGTAACTAATGTACGATCATCATTATAGTTGAAAATGTAACTAACGTACGATCATCATTATAGTTGAAAATGTAACTAATGTACGATCATCATTATAGTTGAAAATGTAACTAACGTACGATCATCATTATAGTTGAAAATGTAACTAACGTACGATCATCATTATAGTTGAAAATGTAACTAATGTACGATCATCATTATAGTTGAAAATGTAACTAATGTACGATCATCATTATAGTTGAAATGTAACTAATGTACGATCATCATTATAGTTGAAAATGTAACTAACGTACGATCATCATTATAGTTGAAAATGTAACTAACGTACGATCATCATTATAGTTGAAAATGTAACTAACGTACGATCATCATTATAGTTGAAAATGTAACTAATGTACGATCATCATTATAGTTGAAAATGTAACTAACGTACGATCTCATCATGAAGTCTCAGCTTCACCTTCTACCATGTTAACATACTTTTGTTGTTATGGTCCTGTTACCTGTTCTGTCGTTCACCTGTGATCCTGAATCCTGGAGTCTCGTGTACTGAGGGGTTTTACTCATGTACTGAGAGGTTTTACTAATGTACTGAGAGGTTTTACTCATGTACTGAGGGGTTTTACTTATGTACTGAGAGGTTTTACTAATGTACTGAGAGGTTTTACTCATGTACTGAGGGGTTTTACTCGTGTACTGAGGGGTTTTACTCATGTACTGAGAGGTTTTACTCATGTACTGAGGGGTTTTACTCATGTACTGAGGGGTTTTACTCATGTACTGAGGGGTTTTTACTCATGTACTGAGAGGTTTTACTCATGTACTGAGAGGTTTTACTCATGTACTGAGGGGTTTTACTCATGTACTGAGGGGTTTTACTCATGTACTGAGGGGTTTTACTCATGTACTGAGGGGTTTTACTCATGTACTGAGGGGTTTTACTCATGTACTGAGAGGTTTTACTCATGTACTGAGGGGTTTTACTCATGTACTGAGAGGTTTTACTCATGTACTGAGGGGTTTTACTCATGTAGTGAGGGGTTTTACTCATGTACTGAGAGGTTTTACTCATGTACTGAGGGGTTTTACTCATGTAGTGAGGGGTTTTACTCATGTACTGAGAGGTTTTACTAATGTACTGAGGGGTTTTACTCATGTACTGAGAGGTTTTACTTGTGTACTGAGGGGTTTTACTCATGTACTGAAGGGTTTTACTCATGTACTGAGGGGTTTTACTCATGTACTGAGAGGTTTTACTCATGTACTGAGGGGTTTTACTCATGTACTGAGAGGTTTTACTCATGTACTGAGAGGTTTTACTCATGTACTGAGAGGTTTTACTCATGTACTGAGGGGTTTTACTCATGTACTGAGAGGTTTTACTTATGTACTGAGGGGTTTTATTCATGTACTGAGAGGTTTTACCTCATGTACTGAGGGGTTTTATTCATGTACTGAGAGGTTTTACTCATGTACTGAGGGGTTTTACTTATGTACTGAGGGGTTTTACTCATGTACTGAGAGGTTTTACTCATGTACTGAGGGGTTTTACTCATGTACTGAGGGGTTTTACTCATGTACTGAGGGGTTTTACCTCATGTACTGAGGGGTTTTACTCATGTACTGAGGGGTTTTACTCATGTACTGAGGGGTTTTACTCATGTACTGAGAGGTTTTACTAATGTACTGAGAGGTTTTACTCATGTACTGAGGGGTTTTACTTATGTACTGAGAGGTTTTACTAATGTACTGAGAGGTTTTACTCATGTACTGAGGGGTTTTACTCGTGTACTGAGGGGTTTTACTCATGTACTGAGAGGTTTTACTCATGTACTGAGGGGTTTTACTCATGTACTGAGGGGTTTTACTCATGTACTGAGGGGTTTTACTCATGTACTGAGAGGTTTTACTCATGTACTGAGAGGTTTTACTCATGTACTGAGGGGTTTTACTCATGTACTGAGGGGTTTTACTCATGTACTGAGGGGTTTTACTCATGTACTGAGGGGTTTTACTCATGTACTGAGGGGTTTTACTCATGTACTGAGAGGTTTTACTCATGTACTGAGGGGTTTTACTCATGTACTGAGAGGTTTTACTCATGTACTGAGGGGTTTTACTCATGTAGTGAGGGGTTTTACTCATGTACTGAGAGGTTTTTACTCATGTACTGAGGGGTTTTACCTCATGTAGTGAGGGGTTTTACTCATGTACTGAGAGGTTTTACTAATGTACTGAGGGGTTTTACTCATGTACTGAGAGGTTTTACTTGTGTACTGAGGGGTTTTACTCATGTACTGAAGGGTTTTACTCATGTACTGAGGGGTTTTACTCATGTACTGAGAGGTTTTACTCATGTACTGAGGGGTTTTACTCATGTACTGAGAGGTTTTACTCATGTACTGAGAGGTTTTACTCATGTACTGAGAGGTTTTACTCATGTACTGAGGGGTTTTACTCATGTACTGAGAGGTTTTACTTATGTACTGAGGGGTTTTATTCATGTACTGAGAGGTTTTACTCATGTACTGAGGGGTTTTATTCATGTACTGAGAGGTTTTACTCATGTACTGAGGGGTTTTACTTATGTACT
Source organism: Callionymus lyra (assembly GCA_016630915.1). NCBI lineage: Eukaryota > Metazoa > Chordata > Actinopteri > Syngnathiformes > Callionymidae > Callionymus > Callionymus lyra. The sequence continues at coordinate 33,835,284 of JACEEU010000721.1, read as the reverse complement.
GAGGGGTTTTACTCATGTACTGAGAGGTTTTACTCATGTACTGAGGGGTTTTACTCATGTACTGAGGGGTTTTACTCATGTACTGAGAGGTTTTACTAATGTACTGAGGGGTTTTACTCATGTACTGAGAGGTTTTACTTGTGTAGTGAGGGGTTTTACTCATGTACTGAAGGGTTTTACTCATGTACTGAGGGGTTTTACTCATGTACTGAGAGGTTTTACTCATGTACTGAGGGGTTTTACTCATGTACTGAGAGGTTTTACTCATGTACTGAGAGGTTTTACTCATGTACTGAGAGGTTTTACTCATGTACTGAGAGGTTTTACTCATGTACTGAGGGGTTTTACTCATGTACTGAGAGGTTTTACTCATGTACTGAGGGGTTTTACTCATGTACGATGGGTTTTACCTCATGTACTGGGGGTTTTACTCATGTACTGAGAGGTTTTACTCATGTACTGAGGTTTTTACGATGCATGTACTGAGGGGTTTTACTCATGTACTGAGGGGTTTTACTCATGTACTGAGAGGTTTTACTCATGTACTGAGGGGTTTTACTCATGTACTGAGGGGTTTTACTCATGTACTGAGAGGTTTTACTCATGTACTGAGGGGTTTTACTCATGTACTGAGGGGTTTTACGCACAAAAAACGTGCTGAGACACTTTTCACGTCCAAGTCCAAATGTATCAACACTTAAAAGAGCAGTAAAAAGTACATACTTCCTGAAGGTCTGTAGGTGGCGTACTCCTGGATCAGCTGCTCAGATGCACGTCAGCCTCACTGGTCACGTTGAGATGTTATCATCAGTTACTTTAACATCAATATTGATCATCAATTAACACGCAGTAGTTGAAGTTACACGAGTGGATGTTAAATTATTCACAAACTTATTAATTTGTTCTCATTCACCAAATGAACGATCTGTATTTATTAAGACAACATCCATCATTTTATAATGAATATTTTAATCTGCTGTTTTACGCTTTTCAGAAAAAGAATGAAAGGAATAATGAGCTTGTATTTTTAATATAACAAAGAAAATTGATTAAGATTTAAATAACATCACATGATTTGTTTACTTTTCCTTTGTACACAAAACGTTTTTATTTCATAATAAGAACTGGCGTGTGTTACTGTTGTGTCTTCTTTATATGAAAGTCAAGCGAGCGAGCGAGTGAGTGAGTGAGTAGGTAAGTAAATAAGTAAATAAGGGTTATTTTCTCCAGATGTTTCCAGACCAGGGTCACAAATGCTTTAACAATAAAAAACAATACTCGATAAAATATATACTTTAAAAGATCACGACACATGAGACAAACAGAGAGAATTGGGGAAAATAAAGTAAAATAAAAGTGTCTTGTTGTAGATGTTTCTTGAAGGAGTCAGTAGATCATCAAACACAGATGTTTCTTGAAGGAGTCAGTAGATCATCAAACACAGATGTTTCTTGAAGGAGTCATTAGATCATCAAACACAGATGTTTCTTGAAGGAGTCAGTAGATCATCAAACACAGATGTTTCTTGAAGGAGTCAGTAGATCATCAAACACAGATGTTTCTTGAAGGAGTCAGTAGATCATCAAACACAGAGATGTTTCTTGAAGGAGTCAGTAGATCATCAAACACAGATGTTTCTTGAAGGAGTCAGTAGATCATCAAACACAGATGTTTCTTGAAGGAGTCAGTAGATCATCAAACACAGATGTTTCTTAAAGGAGTCAGTAGATCATCAAACACAGATGTTTCTTGAAGGAGTCAGTAGATCATCAAACACTGATGTTTCTTGAAGGAGTCAGTAGATCATCAAACACAGATGTTTCTTGAAGGAGTCAGTAGATCATCAAACACAGATGTTTCTTGAAGGAGTCAGTAGATCATCAAACACTGATGTTTCTTGAAGGAGTCAGTAGATCATCAAACACAGATGTTTCTTGAAGGAGTCAGTAGATCATCAAACACACATGTTTCTTGAAGGAGTCAGTAGATCATCAAACACAGATGTTTCTTGAAGGAGTCAGTAGATCATCAAACACAGATGTTTCTTGAAGGAGTCAGTAGATCATCAAACACAGCTGTTTCTTAAAGGAGTCAGTAGATCATCAAACACAGATGTTTCTTGAAGGAGTCAGTAGATCATCAAACACAGATGTTTCTTGAAGGAGTCAGTAGATCATCAAACACTGATGTTTCTTGAAGGAGTCAGTAGATCATCAAACACAGATGTTTCTTGAAGGAGTCAGTAGATCATCAAACACAGATGTTTCTTTGAGGAGTCAGTAGATCATCAAACACTGATGTTTCTTGAAGGAGTCAGTAGATCATCAAACACTGATGTTTCTTAAAGGAGTCAGTAGATCATCAAACACAGATGTTTCTTGAAGGAGTCAGTAGATCATCAAACACAGATGTTTCTTGAAGGAGTCAGTAGATCATCAAACAAATGTTTCTTGAAGGAGTCAGTAGATCATCAAACACAGATGTTTCTTGAAGGAGTCAGTAGATCATCAAACACAGATGTTTCTTGAAGGAGTCAGTAGATCATCAAACACAGAGGTTTCTTGAAGGAGTCAGTAGATCATCAAACACAGAGATGTTTCTTGAAGGAGTCAGTAGATCATCAAACACAGATGTTTCTTGAAGGAGTCAGTAGATCATCAAACACACATGTTTCTTGAAGGAGTCAGTAGATCATCAAACACAGATGTTTCTTGAAGGAGTCAGTAGATCATCAAACACAGATGTTTCTTGAAGGAGTCAGTAGATCATCAAACACAGATGTTTCTTGAAGGAGTCAGTAGATCATCAAACACAAATGTTTCTTGAAGGAGTCAGTAGATCATCAAACACAGATGTTTCTTGAAGGAGTCAGTAGATCATCAAACACAGATGTTTCTTGAAGGAGTCAGTAGATCATCAAACACAGATGTTTCTTGAAGGAGTCAGTAGATCATCAAACACAAATGTTTCTTGAAGGAGTCAGTAGATCATCAAACACAAGATGTTTCTTGAAGGAGTCAGTAGATCATCAAACACAGATGTTTCTTGAAGGAGTCAGTAGATCATCAAACACAGATGTTTCTTGAAGGAGTCAGTAGATCATCAAACACAGATGTTTCTTGAAGGAGTCAGTAGATCATCAAACACAAGATGTTTCTTGAAGGAGTCAGTAGATCATCAAACACAGATGTTTCTTGAAGGAGTCAGTAGATCATCAAACACAGATGTTTCTTGAAGGAGTCAGTAGATCATCAAACACACAGATGTTTCTTGAAGGAGTCAGTAGATCATCAAACACAGATGTTTCTTGAAGGAGTCAGTAGATCATCAAACACAGATGTTTCTTGAAGGAGTCAGTAGATCATCAAACACAGATGTTTCTTGAAGGAGTCAGTAGATCATCAAACACAGATGTTTCTTGAAGGAGTCAGTAGATCATCAAACACAGATGTTTCTTGAAGGAGTCAGTAGATCATCAAACACAGATGTTTCTTGAAGGAGTCAGTAGATCATCAAACACAGATGTTTCTTGAAGGAGTCAGTAGATCATCAAACACAGATGTTTCTTGAAGGAGTCAGTAGATCATCAAACACAGATGTTTCTTGAAGGAGTCAGTAGATCATCAAACACAGATGTTTCTTGAAGGAGTCAGTAGATCATCAAACACAGATGTTTCTTGAAGGAGTCAGTAGATCATCAAACACAGATGTTTCTTGAAGGAGTCATTAGATCATCACAGAGGGAGACGAAGACAACATTAAAAAAAAAGATAATATGGTAGACAAAAGTGTTTCCAGCATTAAATCTCTTGCTGAAATTCTCCGGCTACATCAACTACTGAGCCAAAGACTGGAAGAAACCAGTTCTGGATGATGACTTTATCTCCAGCAAACGTATTCCACCTGGAGTCAGGAGAGTGATGTTCTCCTGGAGACCTCCAGCTTCATGTGCATCATCAGATTGACAGCTGGATAAAAGTTAGAGACACTGACTCTGAAGCTTTTCTTTCCATTCATTGACGAACGACTTCAGCGGATCTGTTGGTCCGTCCTGAGAAGATCTGATGGATACCAACGAGGTCTGTGGAGAACCTTCCACACATGGACCAGCCAGAAGACCAGGAGCTTCATGAGAAGTTCTTAGATCTTCTACTAAATATGTCCGGAAACTGAAGTCCAGTAGATGGTGCAGCACAAAAATACTCAGATGTATGAATCTGTGTCCGACACGAATCTAGAAACTTTTCCTTCGTACATCCCGATTAACGTAGAATTAATCACAGACTTGTTTGTCCCTTTCCACTCATTTACATATTTAAATCATATTTAAATGAAGAGTCTGTGATTTTCCTCCCGACGATCAGAACAAACAAATGAAACATCATCATGAAGATGATGATAATCTTGCTTACCTACTTACCTACCTAGCTACGTACTTATTTACTTACTTACCTACTTACCTACCTACGTACTTATTTACTTACTTACTTACTTACTTACTTAGCTACCTACTTACCTACGTACTTACTTACTTACTTACCTACCTACTTACCTACGTACGTACTTACTTACTTACTAAGTTACTTACTTACGAACTTATTTACCTTATTACTTACTTACTTACTTATTTACTTACTTACCTACCTACTTACCTACGTACTACTTACTTACTTACTTACTTACTTACTTACCTACCTACTTACCTACTTACTTACTTACTTACTTACTTACTTACTTACCTACCTACTTACCTACGTACTTACTTACTTACTTACTTACTTACTTACTTACTTACTTACTTACTAACTTACTAATTTACTGACTTACTTACTAAGTTACTTACTTACGAACTTACTTACCTAATTACTTACTTACTTACCTACTTACCTACTTACTTACTTACTTACTTACTTACTTATGTACTTACTTACTTACTTACTTACTTACTTACTTACTTACCAACTTACTTACTTACTTACTTACTTACTTACTTACTTACTTACTTACTTACTTACTTACTTACTTACTTACTTATTTACTCTACTTACTTACTACTGAACTTACTTACCTATACTTACTTACTTACTTTCCTACTTACTTACTTACTTACTTACTAATTTACTGACTTACTTATTAAGTTACTTACTTACGAACTTACTTACCTACTTACTTACTTACTTACCAACTTACTTACATACTTACTTACTTACCAACTTACTTACTTACCAACTTACTTACTTACTAATTTACTGACTTAATTACTAAGTTACTTACGAACTTACTTACCTACTTACTTACTTACCAACTTACTTACTTACTTACTAACTGATTTACATACTTACTTATTTACTTACATACTTACTTATTTACTTACTTACTTACTTACTTACTTACTTACTTACTTACTAACTGATTTACATACGTACTTATTTACTTACATACTTACTTATTTACTTACTTACTTACTTATTTACTTACTTACTTACTTACTTACTTACTTACTTACTAACTGATTTACATACTTACTTATTTACTTACAAACTTACTTATTTACTTACATACTTACTTTGTAAATGTGTTCTCACAACTGTGAACGTCAAGTTCTGAATCATTAAATTCAATTTCAACAACAACTCTTACAGAAAACATTATTTTTGTCTCAGAATCCTGGTTCAACATCTCTAGACGTGACTCATGGAAGAAAACACCTTCACAACACATGGTTATAAATATCAACTTGATTCATGTTCTTGCCAAGAACTCCAGTGCAGAGTACGTTCATCAAAAGTTCTGTTCATTATAGACCTCGCACGCCTCATTACTCTGACATATGCAGTCTATCGATGTTCAGAAGGATGAGCACCTGTGAAGGATCTTAGAAAAGTAGATGATCAGTTGCCTCGTCCTTCAGACGCGCCTGTAACAACTAGATCGATCGATAAATTGATACTAGTCACAGATTATTGACAGCAAGAGTTTGTCATCTTCTGCATCAACACTTACACTCGCCCTGAACCCAAATGCTCAGTAATTACAAGGTCTGTTGGCGCCAGTTCTGGGAGGAGCTTCCTTCCACCGACCCAGCTCCTCCGTTTACTGATGACCGTGTGCAAGGTCTTGTTGCCATCATCCACATGACCAATAGTCCAAGGATCTCGTCTCTGCAACTGTGACCCGAGAGTCCAGAACCAGCAACCACAGAGCCCACAGGCTGGGTCAGTTTGTCTGGCCTGTTTGGGGTTCCTCTTTGACATGGTAGCACCCAATAACATGAGAACATAGAGGAGACCACTGCTGACCACAGACTGCTAGAACATGCAGAAGACTCTCCTGCAGATGTTCAATAATCGCAGCCTCCTCTGGTCCATGTTGTATGACTTAAGTTAAGTTTATTGTCCAGCCACATTCTGAAGTACTACTGGTTCTCTACAATCTCGTAACCTCCTGGCGTGGGTTGGGTCTGGACCTTCCAAAGTCCAACACCATCTTCTCGGTCTTTGAGGTGTTGGGCTGTAGGTGTTTTTTTTTCTTGCTCCTGCTCCACACGGTTGACTCTCCTGAACTCTTCGTCTTTGTCTTACACCTGCGGAGATGAGGGTGTCATCAGCAAACCTCTTGACGCTGTAGCAGAAGTTTGATGTGAGGAGCAGCAGAAACCGCCTCAGACCTGAAGATATTTTGAGTAGTTCAACGTTTATTAAGGGACTTGCTGTAATTAAATGTTATTATAACTTTGTTTCCATTTAAGTTACGATGTGTTTAGTTTGTGGACTTCTTTCATTCTTCACCAGTCGATAAACAATGTCCACCTTTTTCTTTCATTATTTCTGAGGTGCACTCGTTCTTCTGAGGCAATATTTCTCTGCCGTCCTTCTATTCCTCAGAGTTTCTCTGGCTGGGTTCTCTGGAGTCCACTGGGCCGTAATAACTCAGTCTGTGGAAAGTGTGACTTTTATAACAGTGTCATCTCTATAAGGCACTATATCATTTTCTCACACCTTCACCGATTGATTCACGGTGCTTAAGTGGCTCTCCACGGCGTCTCGTCTCCGCCGCCGCTCTCGCCATCTGACTTGCAGAGAGTGAGCGACGGCGCCGCCGCCGCCCGGGATCCGGCTCCTCGGCGGCGCCGCTAATAGAAGCGTTTGGCAGTTTGCCTCCGGAGGCAGAAGGGATGGACTTGTTTCCCTTGATGTCAGTGTGGAAATAGGAGAATTACAGGTTTGGCTTGGCTTCAAATGGCAGGAATGAGAGAAGGTAGAACAGCGAAACCCTTCCATCAGCCTCCAGGAAGGAGCAGGCGCCGACTATTTTTGAGAATTAAGGTGACTGAAGGTCACGCCGGATCTCTGGGCGCCATTGTTTCCGACGCTAAACGACATAAACGGCTGGGTTTAGATGAGAAGCAGCCATCTGGTACAGGTGAGCCGTTCCCTCCAAATATAGACGCCGACGTGATTTGTGTCTGGTAATTAAACGGCAACAGTTCAGACATATGGCAGCGTCTCGTCGTCGCCGCCGCTCGACGTGCACCGAGCAGATGATGCGCACGACTCCCTCCACCACCCTGAACCTCCCTGCCGGGTTCAAACAACCTTTTTTTTTGCATTCTTTTTTTCCCCCCTTTTTTAAAATTTTCCCCCCCCCCCCCGGGAAAAAACCCCCCCCCCGGGAGACAAGGGGCCCCCCCCCTTTTCCCCCCTTTTTTTTTTTTTAAAAAAATTATTTTTTTTTTTTTTTTTTTTTTTTCCCCCCCCCCTTTTTTTTTTTTTTTTTTTTTTTTAAAAAAAAAAAAGCGGGTGTTTTTTTTTTCCTCCCCCCCCCCCCCCCCCCTCTTTTTTTTTTTTTCCACCCCCCCCCCCCCCTTTTTTTTTTTTTTTTTTTTTTTTTTTTTTTTTTTTTTTTTTTCCTCTCCCCCCCCCCCCCCCCCCCCCCCCCCCCCCCCCCCCCCCCCCCGCCCCCCCCCCCCAAAAAAAAAAACAAACCCACCCCCCCGAGGGGGCGCCACACACTCCAATAAACTGATCCTGCAGAGGTGACGTCACACACACTAATAAACTGATCCTGCAGAGGTGACGTCACACACACTAATAAACTGATCCTGCAGAGGTGACGTCACACACTAATAAACTGATCCTGCAGAGGTGACGTCACACACACTAATAAACTGATCCTGCAGAGGTGACGTCACACACACTAATAAACTGATCCTGCAGAGGTGACGTCACACACACTAATAAACTGATCCTGCAGAGGTGACGTCACACACACTAATAAACTGATCCTGCAGAGGTGACGTCACACACACTAATAAACTGATCCTGCAGAGGTGACGTCACACACACTAATAAACTGATCCCTGCAGAGGTGACGTCACACACACTAATAAACTGATCCTGCAGAGGTGACGTCACACACACTAATAAACTGATCCTGCAGAGGTGACGTCACACACACTAATAAACTGATCCTGCAGAGGTGACGTCACACACACTAATAAACTGATCCTGCAGAGGTGACGTCACACACTAATAAACTGATCCTGCAGAGGTGACGTCACACACACTAATAAACTGATCCTGCAGAGGTGACGTCACACACACTAATAAACTGATCCTGCAGAGGTGACGTGAGTCACACACTAATAAACTGATCTCTGATCCTGCAGAGGTGACGTCACACACACTAATAAACTGATCCTGCAGAGGTGACGTCACACACACTAATAAACTGATCCTGCAGAGGTGACGTCACACACACTAAAAAAATTTTTTTGGGATAAACTGATCCTGCAGAGGTGCGCACACACACTAATAAACTGATCCTGCAGAGGTGACGTCACACACACTAATAAACTGATCCTGCAGAGGTGACGTCACACACACTAATAAACTGATCCTGCAGAGGTGACGTCACACACACTAATAAACTGATCCTGCAGAGGTGACGTCACACACACTAATAAACTGATCCTGCAGAGGTGACGTCACACACACTAATAAACTGATCCTGCAGAGGTGACGTCACACACACTAATAAACTGATCCTGCAGAGGTGACGTCACACACACTAATAAACTGATCCTGCAGAGGTGACGTCACACACACTAATAAACTGATCCTGCAGAGGTGACGTCACACACACTAATAAACTGATCCTGCAGAGGTGACGTCACACACACTAATAAACTGATCCTGCAGAGGTGACGTCACACACACTAATAAACTGTTTATAAAAACACACATTGACAAAGTAATGATCCAGTTCCAAATAATTGTTCCTTGTTTATTTAACTTGAAAAATGCACATTTAATCTGTATTTGACCTCAATTTTTTCACACACTCTTGCTGTCGCCGCCGCTCGACGTGCACCGAGCAGATGATGTGCACGACTCCCTCCAACATCCTTGAACTTCCTGGACGAGTTCAAACATCGTTTTTCTGCTGAATTCATTTTCGCTGCTCTTTAGTGACAATGTTTCCACTTTCTGTCGCTTAACGAGCGGCAGAAAAAACATCTCCCCAGAAACCTCCTCCAGCTCTTCCAGGGAACGCCGAGACCTTCCCATAAGTGGAATCTGGGACACCCTGTCAGCTTGACGTTCCCTCCGAACACCACACTGGGGAGGCATCCAGTCTGATTTGACGCCCTGGGCAAGACTTGAGCAAGTCTTGCCCTGAAGCAAGACAGTGAGAGAGAAGGAAAATGAGCGAAAAGCAAATGTTTGGAACAATTCTATCATAAAACATTAGAGACTGAATTGAATTTTAAAAAATGCAGGAAGACGATAGAGATGTTGGAGGATCTGAGAAGTGAACATCACACAGGATGGTAACAATAATACAAATAATGTTAATTTAAAGGCACCTTTCCTGACCCTTTCTATACATTTAAAACAGCAAATAAATACATTGAAACGTGAAAGTAGATAAAACGGTGGCATTGAGTTCAAGAAAGTAGGTCAATCTGCCAGGAGGTGTTTAACTTTATTCAAAAGTCAAAATGGCCGAGCAGAGACTTAAACTGTGCCTTTATCTGATGTGGAAGTATTGAAAAAACACAGTAAATATATTATATAATTATTGTGTCCATGAGAGCGAATGAATGCAAAATAGTTTTCTGTCTGTTCTGCTGTTGATGAATTTAACTCATGAAAGAATCTCACTTGAAGTTAAGATCAATTATTATTGTCGATGTTCGTATGAAACGATTCACGAGAGAAACTTTCAAGCTCAAGATTATTCATGAACCTCCTGTCGCTCCTTTAGAATATTCATCAATTCATTCATTTTCTACCGCTTTATCCCTTATGGAGGTCGCGGAGGAGACTGGAGTCTATCCCAGTTTCCCGGGGTGAGAGGCAGGGGACACCCTGGACAGGACGCCAGTCTGTCTCAGGACACACAAACACAGACAACCATTCACACACACACTCATACCTACGGACAATTTCCCAAAGTTCAAAATTAACCTCTATATGTCTTTGGACTGTGGGAGGAAACAGGAGTGTCCGGAGTAAATCCACGCAACACGGGGAGAACATACTAACTTCTCACAGACAAAGGTCACAAGTTGGAAGCGAACCAACAACCTTCCTGCCATGAGGCGACCGCGCTAACCTCTCTATAATATGTTTACATTAATTCAAGTTTTCTTAACGTTGTGTTTTCACATGAACCTTTGGCCAGATCTGGTGCAGATTTGCGTCGAAGCCAAGAACTTAACCCTCCTCAAGCGATCCTAGGAGACGGGACTCTAGAAAATCTAATCAAAATGACGTGTTCAATACAGAGCAGAAAAGGGAGCCATGGTTACAAATCATTTAGCAAGTGGAGGGAGGAAGATGGAGGGACTAGAAACACACCTTTACCTTTCGTACCCGAGCCGGTGCCAGCCACCGATTGGTCGGATGGTGACCTCACCGAAGAGTCGTTACTGCGACTAACAAGAGAAGAAACGAAGCAGCCATTTAAAAAATGACAGTATGTCGGCCCCAAAAGTTGAAGTGAAAGTACCGTGTCGTGAACTACTATCTCGCTCCGGGCACTTCCTACGTGATGATGTCACCCACTGGCGAGCATCTTGTTGACACATTTATATCAGTGAACAGACTCATTGTACCACACATTTATACTAACAAAGAGCATCTTTGTGTCGGATCTTTATCCGTCACTTCCTGGTCTGACCTTCACCTCAACAGAATGTGTCGACGCCGGTGATTGGCTGAACCGCGTTTGAATAAAATAACACCCTAACAGGGATCAATATATGTCCTGATTACAAAACTGAAACTGTTGAAATGTATTGATTACTTGTAAGTTTTAAAAAGTATCGTTGGAAATGGTTCGGCCAATCAGCGTCGTCGTCACGCATTCCTTCGGGGTGAAGGTCACATGTTTTTTTTTGCATAGTGTACATGTTTAATCCTGGGAAACATTGTCCTTCAATCGCTCAGTCAAAGTTCGTTCACTCATAAAAAAGCTTTTAAAAGACGTTCGTGGCGTAGGAAGCGTTTGGTCAGAAATGGTACTTAGTCCAGTGCAACTCAACAGAACCGAGTCATTTCCAGTAAAGTAAAGTATTGCTGGAACCATTAGTTGTTTTTATGTAAGTAAGTAATTTGTATTTATAGAGCGCTTTTCCAGACCAGGGTCACAAAGAACTTAAACAAACAAAACAAAATTCAATAAAATATATACTTTAAAGATCAAGATAAAACTGAGAACAACACAGGAGTTCCAGAAAATCAAGAAAAGCCAAATAAAAGTGTCTTGAGATGTTTCTTGAAGGAGTCAGTAGATCATCAAACACAGATGTTTCTTGAAGGAGTCAGTAGATCATCAAACACAGATGTTTCTTGAAGGAGTCAGTAGATCATCAAACACAGATGTTTCTTGAAGGAGTCAGTAGATCATCAAACACAGATGTTTCTTGAAGGAGTCAGTAGATCATCAAACACAGATGTTTCTTGAAGGAGTCAGTAGATCATCAAACACAGATGTTTCTTGAAGGAGTCAGTAGATCATCAAACACAGATGTTTCTTGAAGGAGTCAGTAGATCATCAAACACAGATGTTTCTTGAAGGAGTCATTAGATCATCAAACACAGATGTTTCTTGAAGGAGTCAGTAGATCATCAAACACAGAGATGGTTCCAAAGCTTAGGAGCAACAGTCTGGAAGGTTTTCCCCCCCCTGGCCCGAGGACCCCAGAATTTTTTGACCACAGACCTCAGAGCCCGAGCTGGGGTGTAAGTCTGGATCAGATCATGAAGGTCTGACCATGAATAGATCTGAAAGTAAGAACCAGAATTTCAAAATGATCCTGAAAGAAAGTGTTTGAAGGAGAAATGTGAGTTCTTAAACTTTATTCATTGTATTTGAAGAGACGTCATTTTGGAAGACGCAGCTCATCGCGAAGGCAGCTCTGAGAACCATTTCTTATTTTCGGCCTCAGGCTCTCACGTCAGAGACGATCGTTCATGACGTCCTCCTTCCGTCCCAAATGAGCCAAGACTAATGCTCGTTTAGAAGACGAAGACGCCGGACACGAGAGGAGGACGTGACGCATTTCTGACTCCTAGCGTCGTCTCTCTCTCCTCGTTACGTACGACGGCCTCAGGTGGAGGTGCTCGCTGGTTCTAATCCCTGAGAAGACTGATAGTTCCTCAGGAATCCTTCCGTCCCCACGGAGGGTGTCTCCGGCGGCGGCAGGGAGTCGAGCTCCGGATCCTGGCAGTCGTCCACCCCTGAAGCTCAACCATCCATCAGAACCGGCTCAGGCACTTCTCAGCACTGCAGCTCGGGAGGAGGTGACGTCTCTGCTGGGACACACACTTGCAGGTGCTGAAGGTTTTAATATCCAGGATGGAATGAGTCGGGTTTCATATTTATGTGCGATGTTTATAGTCGAGTGTTGCTGCGACTGTTTCAGGAGTATAGAGGCAGTTTTTTCTGATCTAAAGACGACGCGTAAATATCATGATTTCACCGATTCAACCCACGGTGTTAGTGGTGATATGAGCGAATATTTGGTTGTATGGTTATCAGGTACTTCCTCTTCTTGGACAGAACACTATTGTGTCAATCTTTCTTGATTTCTTCTTTATTTAGTTGTCCTTTGTTTAGGAGGTTTCTGGGGTGTGTGCAAATAAATGCTATATTAGGAGTTCTTGAGTCATTTTAAGAATAATGGAGAAGTGTAAATATTTAGATGGATGGATGGATGGATGGATGGATGGATGGATGGATGGATGATGATGGATGGATTGACGGATGGACGGATGGATGGATGGATGGATGGATGGATGGATGGATGTATGGATGGATGGATGGATGGATGGATGGATGGATGGATGGATGGATGGATGGATGGATGGATGGATGGATGGATGGATGGATGGATGGATGGATGGATGGATGGATGGATGGATGGATGTATAGATGGATGTATAGATGGATGGCTAAATGGATGGATGGATGGATGGATGGATGGATGGATGGATGGATGGATGGATGGATGGATGGATGGATGGATGGATGGATGGATGGATGGATGGATGGATGGATGGATGGATGGATGGATGGATGGATGGATGGATGGATGGATGGATGGATGGATGGATGGATGGATGGATGGATGGATGGATGATGGATGGATGATGGATGGATGGATGGATGGATGATGGATGGATGGATGGATGATGGATGGATGGATGGATGGATGGATGGATGGATGGATGGATGGATGGATGGATGGATGGATGGATGGATGGATGGATGGATGGATGGATGGATGGATGGATGGATGGATGGATGGATGGATGGATGGATGATGGATGGATGGATGGATGGATGGATGGATGGATGAGGACCCTGTGTGACATCATTTAATTTTTAAAATGTGAAAGTTCCACTTAATATATTTATATATATTTATATATATATATAACATTTGAACATGTTCACCCAGGACTTTGTATTTCTGTTTTAAATCTTGATAACGTATGTTTTGTCTCCTCGGTGACGTCCTTTGTATCTTCTCTTTAAAGGAACTGATCCTGTTTGTGTTTGTTTTTTAAAGGCCATTGCTTCTTATATTGTGGATAACTTTAGTGCTGTGGCTGCAGAAAACCAACGAGAGCAGAGAAAATAATTCAATTTGAAAGTACATTTTTGGTTGTTACTCTTGAGCGACTTCAAGGTCGTCGTCCTTCTTAACAAGCCGTCGATATTGTGCCATTGTTCGTTCAGTTTTCATAAAGTTTCACGACTGAATCTAATAAAAATGTGAATCAAACCCTCGGTAGATTCAAGAGTCAAGAGCAGCTTTATCCTCACATACAGGTAGAGAAACATTGACCGTGAACCAAAGGGAATAGAAATAGATAAAGATAAACATTAAATACTAAAAATAGTGCAGAAGGAGATAAAAAAAGCGAACGTAAAGACGAGCTTTACTCGACTCTGAATGTAAACACTCATTTAAACACGTAAATCAATGGAAACTGACGTGTGATGGGGAGTCACGCTTTATTGTCATTGCACAGAAAACACAGTGGCAACGGAATTTCGTTGCTTGGCAACCGTTTAAAACACAGCAGAGAGATGTATGTATAAAAAGTATAAATATAAATATTAATAAGTTAACAATAGTGCAATATAGTAAAAAACTGAATAAATAAATAACATTATCAAAATTGCATAATTCTGTAATAATACACAATTCTGTACCAAGACTCACAAACATCATGTCTACAACATACAGAACCGTTCTCTTCTTGTTTAGAAGCTTTTTTCTTGATTTATTACTTGATGTTTTCCTGAATATTTCATGTGTTTTATTTTACTTTTTGCTCTTTTTTCTCCCTGTTTGCAACTTGTCATCCCCCTCTTAGATTAAATTGGATTACATTGACTTCATCAATCCTTTGCTTCGGGAAATTAGGTTCCAGATCACGGCAGACGATAGTTTCATAAAAGCAGGAACAAGAACAAAACAAACAAAAAGAACAAAGTGCAAAGAGATAACAAAGTCCAAATATAAAGAACATAGATCAATGGAAATAACACAAATACCTGAAAGGATACAAACAATAACATCCCTTCACTCTGCTCCTGCCTCCAAACACAGTTATAAAGTCTAATAGTTCTTGTGTTCGTCCAACCGCTTGCACCACAAGATATATTCTATTCTATGTTAATCTTTGTCTTTGTTATTTGTCTTTGATCTATGTTCTTTATCTTTAGACTTAGATTGTGTGATCTTGTTCTTTCTTTTTATAGAAACTTTGTTGTTGTTATTATTATTATTTTTAAATGAATTATCGTCTGTATTGCTGTGTTCTTATTGGAAAAACAAATTGTGGATGGATGGATGGACAGATGGATGGATGGATATATGGATGATGGATGGATGGATGGATAGATGGATGGATGGATGGATGGATGGACAAATGGATGGATGGATATATGGATGATGGATGGATGGATGGATAGATGGATGGATGGATGGATGGATGGACAAATGGATGGATGGATATATGGATGATGGATGGATGGATGGATAGATGGATGGATGGATGGATGATGGATGGATGGATGGATGGATGGATGGATGGATGGATGGATGGATGGATGGATGGATGGATGGATGGATGGATGGATGTGACAATGGATGGATGGATGGATGGATGGATGGATGGATGGATGGATGGATGGATGGATGGATGGATGGATGGATGGATGGATGGATGGATGGATGGATGGATGGATGGATGGATGGATGGATGGATGGATGGATATATGGATGGATGGATGGACGGATGGATGGATGGATGGATGGATGGATGGATGGATGGATGGATGGATGGATGGATGGATGGATGGATGGATGGATGGATGGATGGATGGATGGATGGATGGATAAACTTTATTGATGCTCTGAAGATCTCTCTGGAAATTGTTTGGACCTGGAATTTGGATCGTTCTATTTTTATTCACATTGATTTCGCATTAATATCGATAACAACAATATCCAATATCTCACTTGTTTCTTCAATAGTGAAGTCCTGGTCGTCCGGTTCACTGGCAGAAGATCCTGGTCCAGACGCTTGTGACGTGTCAAGGTCAGAGGTTCTTAAAGGTTGTTAATAAGAAGGGAAACAGTGTCACACGAGTGGATTACTGCTGTGGATCCACTGAATCGAGTCTCATCTCTAAAGCTGCCGTCAAAGGTGCCCCCGGAGTATTTGTCAGCCATGATTAGGAATTTCCCCAAAACGCAGGGAGGGATTTACGAGCTAATGCTGCTTGCTTAAGGAGATTCTTCACTGTTTACTTTGGATCTAATTCATCATCAAGAGGAGAGTCAGCAAAAATTGTTCCTGTTCCACAGAAGTGCTGCATCGGAGGAAGTTTAATGGCTGCATTAATGCCTGCCACGGCCAGAGAGACGTCTCTTTCATCGGGCATCGATCAAGATGGAACCAGGAGCAGCAACATCACCCTGATATGAGGATTCAGCAAAACCGAGCTAATGCTGCGCTTCTGCCGCCGAAGCCGACGTGACGATGACGAGGGAGAATGAAGTCAAACCGTGATTCCACTTTTTGTCAAACGCAGAATTGGCAGATGAAGCGTTTGAAGCAAACCCTCGTCTATAGAGATGTAAACAACAACCGAACCAGCAATAACGGCTTCAGCGTATCCAGACAATCTCAACTCAGAACCCAGCTCTGCGTTGAAAGCCCGACAAGTAGAGCCAAGAAGAATTTCTACAGGATTCCTAGAGCAGTTGTGACCGTGAATATGGCTAGAAACACTCTACCCATAATGCATGGTGTTTAAACGTTAGATGCATAAATTATAAAACCAAGTGAAAAAATATCCTTGTCGACCCTAAACACAAAATTGATGATCAAAACTGGACCAAACTAATGTTTAATTTGCACTTTTAGTTATGCTCGTTGCTTCGTTCTGGTTTATTGTTATTGAAACCATAACGCCTGTTGCTGACGCAAGCCGTTGCCTCGTCCTGTTTTATTTCTTTTTAACTTCTTGTTCTTCCTACTTTTTGTTTCCAGAGTTTGTCCTGGACCATAACGCCTGTTGCTGTACCCGTTCAAGTCTTCGTTATGCTTGTTGCCTCGTCCTGTTTTATTTCTTGTGAACTTCTTGTTCGTCTGCTATTTTTTTCCAGAGTTTGTCCTGGACGCCTGTTGCTGTACCCGATCAAGTCTTTACCTGCAGAGATTTCAACCACAGAAACAGGTGCCAGGGCGTCATCATTGGAATAACATTCTTTGTTAGCATGTTTTTTTTTTCAGTTTGTTCTTCGCCTGCTTTGAAATAAAGACTCTTGAATTCTGGAGTCTTCGTGGACTCATGAGTCGTTAGTGTGTAAATACATTTACTACACACATACATACACAAACTGCTTTTAAGTCTTTTGTCCAGTGATTACACGAGCAACACTTATCATGACACCTTAAAAGTGAAACAGTGAATTTAACTTTTTCTTTACTCACAATAATTGGTTTGAAAGTGTTCATGAATAAATATATATAAATAAATAAGAATATTGCTGGCCTGGGTTATGATGTCATCAAAGAGTGACACTACGACAACAACAGTTTTTGGAAGAGCTTCTTACTTCTCTGGTCCATCAAGGCTAATGCCACGAGATAAAACTTTATTGATAACCTTGCGAAGACGTTGCACTTTTGCTTTTGTGAAAGGACTAAAAATGATGACGAATGTTTAAAAAGTGGTGTTAAAATAACGACGCTGTGTTTTACGATGTGTCTGAACTCAGAGGTCGTTGAGACGATATCATTCCTCGGCTTATCTAGGAATATAGAATCCATATAGTTTTATCACAAATATATATCTTGGATGATGTTTTACTAAAAAATTGGAGACTCTATTATCGTGACATATTTTATGCTGTCATTTTTTCTGAATCTGCCGTTGACATTTCAGTTGTTTGTCTCATTAGGTTTCCTTCACCTCACAGGATCATGTTCGTCCTGATATAGTTTAGATTTGTTGCTGATTAGATGACAATTAGACGCAGATAATACATTTACCAATAATATCACACAATAAACTATGCATGAATGCTTAATTTGCACTTTTCGTTATGCTTGTTGCCTCGTCCTGTTTTATTGTGAAACCTCTTGTTCTTCTTACTTTTTTTTCCCAGAGTTTGTCCTGGACGCCTGTTGCTGTACCCGATCAATTCTTCGTTATGCTCGTTGCCTCGTCCTGTTTTATTTCTTTTTAACTTCTTGTTCTTCCTACTTTTTGTTTCCAGAGTTTGTCCTGGACCATAACGCCTGTTGCTGTACCCGATCAATTCTTCGTTATGCTCGTTGCCTCGTCCTGTTTTATTTCTTTTTAACTTCTTGTTCTTCCTACTTTTTGTTTCCAGAGTTTGTCCTGGACCATAACGCCTGTTGCTGTACCCGATCAATTCTTCGTTATGCTCGTTGCCTCGTCCTGTTTTATTTCTTTTTAACTTCTTGTTCTTCCTACTTTTTGTTTCCAGAGTTTGTCCTGGACCATAACGCCTGTTGCTGTACCCGATCAATTCTTCGTTATGCTCGTTGCCTCGTCCTGTTTTATTTCTTTTTAACTTCTTGTTCTTCCTACTTTTTGTTTCCAGAGTTTGTCCTGGACCATAACGCCTGTTGCTGTACCCGATCAATTCTTAATTATGCTCGTTGCCTCGTCCTGTTTTATTTCTTTTTAACTTCTTGTTCTTCCTACTTTTTGTTTCCAGAGTTTGTCCTGGACCATAACGCCTGTTGCTGTACCCGATCAATTCTTCGTTATGCTCGTTGCCTCGTCCTGTTTTATTTCTTTTTAACTTCTTGTTCTTCCTACTTTTTGTTTCCAGAGTTTGTCCTGGACCATAACGCCTGTTGCTGTACCCGATCAATTCTTCGTTATGCTCGTTGCCTCGTCCTGTTTTATTTCTTTTTATCTCCTTGTTCTTCCTCCTTTTGTTTCCAGGTTTGGTCTGGGCCAGTCCGCCCGGTTGCTGTCCCGGTTTTTGTGTCTGTTTTTTTTTTTTTTTTTTTTTTTCTTTTTTTTTTTAACGCCTTTGTCCGATCTTTTTGCTCGTTATGCTCGTTGCCTCGTCCTGTTTTATTTCTTTTTAACTTCTTGTTCTTCCTACTTTTTGTTTCCAGAGTTTGTCCTGGACCATAACGCCTGTTGCTGTACCCGATCAATTCTTCATTATGCTCGTTGCCTCGTCCTGTTTTATTTCTTTTTAACTTCTTGTTCTTCCTACTTTTTTTTTCCAGAGTTTGTCCTGGACGCCTGTTGCTGTACCCGATCAATTCTTCGTTATGCTCGTTGCCTCGTCCTGTTTTATTTCTTTTTAACTTCTTGTTCTTCCTACTTTTTGTTTCCAGAGTTTGTCCTGGACCATAACGCCTGTTGCTGTACCCGATCAATTCTTTGTGATGCTTGTTGCCTCGTCCTGTTTTAATTCTTTAAGTATCACACGCGACTTGTGTATGTGTTGCATCTATGGTAGTTGTGATCATGCCACGGTTGCACAATTTCTCGTGCACTGAGTGCGTTTAGGCTGGTGTTTGTCGGGCACTAACACTTGATTTAAGCATCATGGGGAGCTCGTGACGGAGCCTCTGCCAGCAGCAGCTTCTTCTGCCAACATGTTTCAAGTCCAGTCACAGTTAGTCGCCAGATAATCACCGATACTCTCGAAAAGTGCAACTTCGACTGTATCTTTGGCTAAAATGTCAGCCTAAGTGTCTCCGGGATTCTCTGGGATTTGTGCCTAAAAAAGATGCAGGTGAAAGTCCAACGCCACGAGATCCATCCGTCTCTGAGCCTCACAATCTCTCGTTCGGAGATTCACTCTGCACTCGTCTCGCAGCCTGGTCTCCGGGGTCGTCGCGGAGCCTCTAGATTTCCGAGCAAGTGATGACTTAAAGTCCCAGTTGGACTCCGACCCCGGGGGGCTCACTTTGGATCTCGCAGTGAAAAACATATTCAGGCACAAAGTGGCAGTGACTCTGTTCCGCCCGAAGAAATGTGCTGACGCCATAATACTTTGAAGTTCAAACCCCCGGTTTAAGGTTTCTTTTCCTTTTGTCGGTTCACACAATCATTTTCAAGATCAGAAATTGATTAACAAGATTTTCAACCATTCTTTGAGGGCTGAGGATCGACCTGGGAAATCAAGGAACCCTTTGAAGACCTTTTTTTCAAACACATTTGTCTTAATGTTCTTCGACACGACGGGTTTCGTTCTGGGAACGTAAGCAGAACCAATTAGTTTGAGAAACGTGATTCACAGTGTTTGCGCGTTCATCAATATTTTAATGTGCAAATATTCTCATAGATGTTCTCAGGCTCCATGAATGACAGTTTGAAAAGTTTTATATTTATTTTGCCAACTCATCGAGTATTCTTTTCCATATGGAACTCAATCACTCTTCGTCAGAGCATCAACTCATTTTGACTTGAGTTGTGTTTGAGATGTGAAACCTTTTTCTCCTACATTTAGATGATGAAATCCAACCTCCTCCTGTCATCGTGAACAATCCAAATATCACCGGTTTCTTCATATTTGAACATTTTTTAATCGGAGGTCGTCACACCTCCACCTTCAGGTCCTCATCCTTCCATGAAACGTATCCTTCATCTCCACCCAATTTCTACCAGCATCGGAAGATCTTCCAAAGACGTACAATTGCAACATTCAGAGTTTCCCATCCCCAGTCTGCTCCGGGTCCTCACGACGACCAGGATCTGACTGTTGTGTTTCTTCCTCTCCGGCTCATCCAGCTGAGCTCCTTGATTCCTAAAGGAAAAGCCACGTCAGTTTTCTGTCCTCCACAGTTTGTCTCAGCGTCTTCTCCCTTCCGACCTCTCTTGGGTAAATGAAATGAATTCCCTCGGTGGCTTGAGCGGCTTCAAATGCGCTGACTTCAGCAGCGGATCTGAGGCTCTTGTGATCAGGGAAGGTTCTCGTCAGGATCGCCCACTCCCACTGCGCCTCCTCGCTCCTGCAGCTCCTCGGCTTCCACTCTCCCTCGGCAGTGAACCGCTGTTTTGTATTCACTCGGAGACGGTGCTGGTGGATGTATCGTTTAAATTTGTGACACATTTTTTCCGCCAATAAAGAAAGTGTTTGCTGCATTAAGTTAGAGTCGAGATCTTGTTACTCGCCGTTGAAACTGAACCATAGTATTCAACGAGAACGAAGCCGTGTCGTCGCAGAGCCACGGAGTCGAAGTCATTTTCATCTCGTGACATTAATATCTCGAGACGTCTGTCGCTGACGATGTGAAAATCTTGCGTTATTTCTTCGCACCGGTTCACGACGCTTGAGGTTAAAGGTCATGGGTGTCATCCACGCCATCGCTGCTCATCTAGTGTTTACAACAGTCGCTTCCGTTTCATTGTCCTGCCGTGATTCGCTAGCTGAACCTAGCTCTTGACCAATCAGATTGAGCATTGAGTCCGACTAGGACGCCAACTTCAGACCGAGGAAGACACACCACAGGGACTCGGGGGGCGTCGACCACACGAGACTACCCGACGGCGCCAGATTCCTCAATAATCTCCGCAGTGTGTCCAGGCCTTTAGAGGACCTGGAATATTCTCCAGCAGTGTTGGTCGAGCAGTTCTTTTGAGTGACTTTGTTTTCGCCAAAATGACTTGGAGTCAGAACTTGAGTCTCTAGTTGATCCATTAAATGTATTGATGAGCAAGTGATCGGTTGATTGACCCGAAGCCAAAGAAGATGGAAGAAATATTGAACCAGGATCGAGAATGAATTGAAGAACTTGCTCCGTCTCACAGGTTCAGACATGCATACATGTCTATGTATACATGTCTATGTATACATGTCTATGTATACATGTCCATGTATACATGTCTATGTATACATGTCTATGTATACATGTCTATGTATACATGTCCATGTATACATAGACATGTATACATGGACATGTACAGTATCTCGCCTGCACTTCATACTAAACTCTGCAGCCAGAATTCTGAGCCGCTCTAGTAGAAGAACTCACATTTCTCCTTCAAACTCTTCACTGGCTTCCAGTTTCTTTCAGGATCATTTTAAAATTCTGGTTCTTACTTTCAGATCTATTCATGGTCAGACCTTCCATCAGTGATCTGATCCAGACTTACACCCCAGCTCGGGCTCTGAGGTCTGTGGATCAGAATCTACTGATCCTTCCAGACTGTTGCTCCTACGCTTTGGAACCATCTCTGTGTTTGATGATCTACTAACTCCTTCAAGAAACATCTGTGTTTGATGATCTACTGACTCCTTCAAGAAACATCCGTGTTTGATGATCTACTGACTCCTTCAAGAAACATCTGTGTTTGATGATCTACTGACTCCTTCAAGAAACATCTGTGTTTGATGATCTACTGACTCCTTCAAGAAACATCTGTGTTTGATGATCTACTGACTCCTTCAAGAAACAACTGTGTTTGATGATCTACTGACTCCTTCAAGAAACATCTGTGTTTGATGATCTACTGACTCCTTCAAGAAACATCTGTGTTTGATGATCTACTGACTCCTTCAAGAAACATCTGTGTTTGATGATCTACTGACTCCTTTAAGAAACATCTGTGTTTGATGATCTACTGACTCCTTCAAGAAACATCTGTGTTTGATGATCTACTGACTCCTTCAAGAAACATCTGTGTTTGATGATCTACTGACTCCTTCAAGAAACATCTGTGTTTGATGATCTACTGACTCCTTCAAGAAACATCCGTGTTTGATGATCTACTGACTCCTTCAAGAAACATCCGTGTTTGATGATCTACTGACTCCTTCAAGAAACATCTGTGTTTGATGATCTACTGACTCCTTCAAGAAACATCTGTGTTTGATGATCTACTGACTCCTTCAAGAAACAACTGTGTTTGATGATTTACTGACTCCTTCAAGAAACATCTGTGTTTGATGATCTACTGACTCCTTCAAGAAACATCTGTGTTTGATGATCTACTGACTCCTTCAAGAAACATGTGTTTGATGAACTACTGACTCCTTCAAGAAACATCTGTGTTTGATGATCTACTGACTCCTTCAAGAAACATGTGTTTGATGATCTACTGACTCCTTCAAGAAACATCTGTGTTTGATGATCTACTGACTCCTTCAAGAAACATCTGTGTTTGATGATCTACTGACTCCTTTAAGAAACATCTGTGTTTGATGATCTACTGACTCCTTCAAGAAACATCTGTGTTTGATGATCTACTGACTCCTTCAAGAAACATCTGTGTTTGATGATCTACTGACTCCTTCAAGAAACATCTGTGTTTGATGATCTACTGACTCCTTCAAGAAACAACTGTGTTTGATGATCTACTGACTCCTTCAAGAAACATCTGTGTTTGATGATCTACTGACTCCTTTAAGAAACATCTGTGTTTGATGATCTACTGACTCCTTCAAGAAACATCTGTGTTTGATGATCTACTGACTCCTTCAAGAAACATCTGTGTTTGATGATCTACTGACTCCTTTAAGAAACATCTGTGTTTGATGATCTACTGACTCCTTCAAGAAACATCTGTGTTTGATGATCTACTGACTCCTTCAAGAAACATCCGTGTTTGATGATCTACTGACTCCTTCAAGAAACATCTGTGTTTGATGATCTACTGACTCCTTCAAGAAACATCTGTGTTTGATGATCTACTGACTCCTTCAAGAAACATCTGTGTTTGATGATCTACTGACTCCTTCAAGAAACATCTGTGTTTGATGATCTACTGACTCCTTCAAGAAACATCTGTGTTTGATGATCTACTGACTCCTTTAAGAAACATCTGTGTTTGATGATCTACTGACTCCTTCAAGAAACATCTGTGTTTGATGATCTACTGACTCCTTCAAAAAACATCTCTGTGTTTGATGATCTACTGACTCCTTCAAGAAACATCTGTGTTTGATGATCTACTGACTCCTTCAAGAAACATCCGTGTTTGATGATCTACTGACTCAAACTTCAAGAAACATCTGTGTTTGATGATCTACTGACTCCTTCAAGAAACATCTGTGTTTGATGATCTACTGACTCCTTCAAGAAACATCTGTGTTTGATGATCTACTGACTCCTTCAAGAAACATCTGTGTTTGATGATCTACTGACTCCTTCAAGAAACATCTGTGTTTGATGATCTACTGACTCCTTCAAGAAACATCTGTGTTTGATGATCTACTGACTCCTTCAAGAAACATCTGTGTTTGATGATCTACTGACTCCTTCAAGAAACATCTGTGTTTGATGATCTACTGACTCCTTTAAGAAACATCTGTGTTTGATGATCTACTGACTCCTTCAAGAAACATCTGTGTTTGATGATCTACTGACTCCTTCAAAAAACATCTCTGTGTTTGATGATCTACTGACTCCCTTCAAGAAACATCTGTGTTTGATGATCTACTGACTCCTTCAAGAAACATCCGTGTTTGATGATCTACTGACTCCTTCAAGAAACATCTGTGTTTGATGATCTACTGACTCCTTCAAGAAACATCTGTGTTTGATGATCTACTGACTCCTTCAAGAAACATCTGTGTTTGATGATCTACTGACTCCTTCAAGAAACATCTGTGTTTGATGATCTACTGACTCCTTCAAGAAACATCTGTGTTTGATGATCTACTGACTCCTTCAAGAAACACCTGTGTTTGATGATCTACTGACTCCTTCAAAAACTACTTCCTTTGCAATTGTATCCATGAAAGTTTCATAACCAGGCTCTGAGTTTCTCTGACCTTTCAAAATCCTCACTTGGGTTCATAAAGATTTGAGTTGAGGTTTTTAGAAACTTTGACATCACGTGACATTAATGAAAGTAAAAATTCATCCGTTGGTCTAATTCAGATATTAATGAGGCTGATGAGGAGCTCACGGTGGAGAAAATGGGAGGCATCACAGCCCGTGGCCCAGATCTATTTGGACATCAGCGTGGCTAAGTGCTAGCACTGTCAGCTCGCATCAGGGAGGACTACAGTTCCTCTCCAAGACGTGTTCTCCAGCTGGCTTCCTGCCTGGGCTTCTCTACCAGACGTACCATTGAGGGGATTTCACGGGTTTTTCACTCAAATAACATCTCCATCCGACTGCTGAGTATGAGCCTGGATTTAGAATTTCAAAGTTACAGCGTGAAATCCGAAGTGGCTCCTCGAGGTGTACGAGCAGGACGTCCTGGAATGCGAGCACTTTTTGTCAGTGAGATTAAAACCTGAATGGAAAAAACAAACTCCATGAAACATCATATTTGTGAATGGAGGCGATTCTTCTGTGTGTGAGCGACTCTGAAGGTCCCGAGGACGGAGTGAGACCTTCCGAGGTCAGTCTAACCACCTTCAGAAGGTTCAGTAATGACCGTCTTCATCAGGTGAGGGCTCGTCTGTGAGAAACTTGGGATGGTCTTGATGGATCCGTCCGGGTGTCACTCGCCTGGAGGTGTGTGACCAGCATGAAGAAGAAGGAAGAACCATCTCATCCAAGGGTCTGAATATTTGAGTTTGCTGAGGGACTCGACCAACTGTAGCCGAAAAGAACTTCTCTGCAGATAGAAACTGACTCTGAGTTTTCTTCTTCATCAAAGTACAACAACAATACTATGAAATTCATCTGTCAGCACATGGCAAATACATTAAAATGAATAAATCAAACACTTGACTTGTAACCTCAATGGAAAAGAAAATACTATATTTCTTCTGGCGTTGCTGTCGTGTTTGTTAAAGAGACGAGGTCTTCTTTTCTAAGACCGGTGTAGCTACAATATCAGACCCCCCTACATTATCGTCCCTCCTACAATATTGTCCCCCTACAATATCGTCCCCCTACAATATCGTCCCTTTTTCCCCTACAATATTGTCCCCCTACAATATCGTCCCCCTACAATATCGTCCCTCCTACAATATCGTCCCCCTACAATATCGTCCCCCTACAATTTGTCCCCTACAATATCGTCCCTCCTACAATATTGTCCCCCTACAATATCGTCCCCCTACAAATTCGTCCACAATATCGTCCCCCCTACAATATCGTCCCTCCTACAATATCAGTCCCCCCTACAATATCGTCCCTCCTACAATATCGTCCCCCTACAATATCGTCTCCCCGACGATAGTGACGTCACACGATACATATACGAACGTCTCTTTAAAATATTTTTTTATGTGTTAAATAAACGTCAACAGAACGCATCACACCCATCCATCCATCATCAATCCATCCATCCATCCATCCATCCATCCATCCATCCATCCATCCATCCATCCATCCATCCATCCATCCATCCACCCATCCACCCATCCATCCATCCATCCATCCATCCATCCATCCATCCATCATCATCCATCCTTCCTTCCATCCATCATCCATCCATCCATCCTTCCTTCCATCCAACCATCATCCATCCATCCATCCATCCATCCATCCATCCATCCATCCATCCTTCCATCCATCCATCCATCCATCCATCCATCCATCCATCCATCCTCTCCATCCATCATCCATCCATCCATCCATCCACCATCATCCATCCATCCATCCATCCATCCTTCCTTCCATCCATCATCCATCCATCCATCCAACCATCATCCATCCATCCACCATCCATCCATCCATCCATCCATCCATCCATCCATCCACTCACCCATCCATCCATCCATCCATCCATCCATCCATCCATCCATCCACCCATCCATCCATCCATCCATCCATCCATCCATCCTTCCTTCCATCCATCATCCATCCATCCATCCAACCATCATCCATCCATCCACCATCCATCCATCCATCCACTCACCCATCCATCCATCCATCCATCCATCCATCCATCCATCCATCCATCCATCCACCCACCCACCCACCCATCCATCCATCCATCCATCCATCCATCCATCCATCCATCCATCCATCCATCCATCCATCCATCCATCCATCCATCCATCCATCCATCCATCCATCCATCCATCCATCCATCCATCCATCCATCCATCCATCCATCCTTTTAACCAGTGTCTGCGAGTCTCTCCTCCAGCAGAGCAGCAGACGTGAGTCACAGCAGCCTCAGCCTCGAGGGAGCCGCAGAATTAGTCGTAAAAATAGTCTGAGTAAATATTTCAAGCACTTTCTGTCTGGTTTTTGGAAAAATTACCTCTGGCCTAGTTAGTGTTTGTTGATCCAGAGACGCTGAAGTAGATGAAGTTTTGAAATCTGTGTCTTTGTCATGGACACTTTGACGTCCTCCTCACTTCTGCTCCACTGTGTGGCGGCGAGCGCTGGCCATCCTCGCCGCTCTCTCCTCCAGGTCCGCCGTCGCTGCCAACGACCGCCGGACAATGACACCATCCTGGTCGCCAGCCGTCCTCCGTCTCCAGCTGGCAGGTCCAGTCTCACTGTCTCTGTCTCTGGAGCTGGACTCCAGGCAACACAAGCAGACGCCAGACCGACAACATCCGCACAACACCGTGACTGTTGAGCGACTTCTGTCTCCGACACGGAGAAGTAGTAGTTTTTTATTTATATAGCGCTTTTCCAGACCAGGTCACAAAGCCTTAAAGAAACAAAGCAATACTCAAAAAAGTATATACACTTAAAGAACAAGATAATACTGAGAACAACACAGGAGTTCCAGAAAATCAAGGAAAAGCCTGAACAAATAGAAACGTCTTAAGGTGTTTCTTAAAGGAGTCAGTAGATCCATCAAGCGCAAAGAGAGAGAAGATTGTTCCAAAGCTTAGGAGCAACAGCATGAAAAGATTTCTCTCCTCTGGTCCTGAGCCGTGTGCGTGGAACCATAAGTAGATTCTGATCCACAGACCTCAGAGCCCGATCTGGGGTGTAAGGCTGGATCAGATCAGTGATGTAAGGAGGAGCCTGACCATGAATAGATCTGAAAGTAAGAACCAGAATTTTAAAGTTGATCCTGAAAGAAACTGGAAGCCAGTGAAGAGTTTTAAGGATCGGAGAAATGTAAGTTCTTCTACTTGAGCAGGTTAGAATTCTCGCTGCAGAGTTCTGAATCAACTGCAGGCTGCAGTTTTCTGCAATGTTGAACAAGAGACATGTCTTTATCAAATACAACACCCAGGTTTCTCAGGCTCAGTTTGACAGACTGACCTAAGTCACCCAAGTACTGACTCAACCCTGGAACCTTATCATCAGGAGCAATCACCAGTGTTTCAGTTTTGTCCACATTTAGCTGAAGAGTGTGTTCACTCAGCCATTGTTTGATTTCTAGCAAACAATTGACTAAGCTGTTCAGCCTTTGGGGCTCAGTTGGATCAAAAGAGCAGTAGAGCTGGATGTCATCAGCAAAAATGTGATAAGAAACACATCTGGAAATCTCTGAATGATTTTACCGAGGGGAATCAAGTACAGCAAAAACAATAAAGGACCCAGAACAGAACCTTGAGGGACTCCACACAACAGATCTGCCGATTCAGACCTCATTTGATTGGCAGATACACTAAAACTGCGCCCAGAAAGGTAAGATGAGAACCATTCTAACACAGACCCAGACAGTCTTCATCCCTCAGTCTTCTCAGCAGGATCTGGTGATCAACTGTGTCAAAGGCTGAGGACAGATCCAAGAGAACCAGAACAGTGAATTTACCCGAGTCAGCCGACATCATGATGTCACTGGACACCTTTAGTAAAGCTGTCTCCGTAGAGTGATGTTTACGGAAGTCAGACTGAAACTTCTCATGGATGTCGCTCTGATCCAGGAACAAAGACAGCTGCTCAGACACCACCTTCTCCAAGATCTTGGACAAGAAAGGGAGCTTAGAAATAGGCCTGAAATTACTGAGGTCAGTTGGGTCTAAGACTGGTTTTTTGAGCAGAGGCTCCACAATGGCATGTTTAAATGCATTGGGAAAAACCCCTGTGGAAAGGGAGAGGTTCACCATATTGGTAACCCAGGGGCCAATTACATCAAATACTTTGATAAAAAGCCTACAAGGAAGGACGTCATCTGAGCAAGAGGAGGGTTTCATCTTGTTCACTAGTGCCGAAATATCACCCAAAGATACAGCAGTGAAGGAGGACCAAGAGGAGGAGAGGGGCTCAGAGACAGTAGGGGTTCCAAACAAAGGGGGAGAGATTTTCTCTTTGATCAATTTAATTTTGTCAATGAAAAATCTCAACAATGCATTGCTGTCAGCTTCACAGAAGACAGGCGTGATTTGAGGAGCAGGAGACACGAGAGAATTAATCGTGTCAAACAAAACTTTGGGGTTTTTCCTATTTGCTGCTACCAGTTTTCTGATGTAATCACATCTAGCAGTTTCTACCATTTCATTGTAAGAAGTCATCAGATCCCTGAGGTGAAGTCTGTGCACCTCAAGTTTAGTGGACTTCCAGAGACGCTCAGTCTTTCAACAAAGTCTCTTCAGACTCAGGAGATCTTCATTTGTCCAAGGGCACCTTTTTTTTTCTGAATTTTCAAGTTCGATTTAACAGGTGCCACTTGATCCAGTATTTCAACACAATGACCAGTGAAACAGTGAATCAAACTGTCCACGTCTGTGCAGTCATCAAAGGAAAGACGGTCAAACATAGCAGAAAAACTGTCTGCAGTATCGGCTGAGATGACACGCCTCTGAGACCTAACTTTAATTATAAATCCACGTTATTAGGGAAGTTCCTCCATATTTTTTTTCTAACCCATATAAAAAAAAAAATACTATACTACTTTACCTATCCTACTATATTAGTTGAAGTTTTGTTTTGAACCCGAAGCGAAGTCATTTGTTTTAAAGAAAAGTGTTTGGGAAATTGAAAAATGTTGCGCAACAGATTCCTGAAACATTGATATTGGCTTCATGCCTTTGATATTAAGTGCACTTTACTTTGATTTATATTGAATGAAATTATTTTTGTTGATGAATGTTTGAATTATGCTGTATATTATTATGCTTATATTATTTTATGTATTTAATGCGTAATTAATTTGGGTTTTCTTTCCTGAATTATGTTTTCAGGTCAGGTTTTTTATTTTTGTTTCTCTCCCTTTGATGACTTTTCATTTCACCGAGGTGAAATGATGGCGAGCTGCCCAACCCCCGCTACATCGCGGTAGGAGTACCTTTTTTTTCTTCCCCCGAACCTGGGACATGACTCTATTTCCTCCCTCAATTGGATTATGAACATTTATGAACTGGACTCTAATACAAAAAGAGAAAATACTTGAACGTTTTGGTTTTGTTTATGACATCAAAATTGTATTTTGATTTACCTGTGTCTGAAATTTACCTCTGTTAATTTAAAATATATATTTTTTTCAACCTTAAGTCGACAGTCTCTTGTTCAATCCCCTGGGCTCCTGTATCGAACCTAGACAAAAGATCCTAGCCCTTAAGCGTGACAAGTAGCGAGCCAGCCAGCAGCGTTACATTATGAATAAATATAACTTCATAATGGACTCCGCTCTCGTAACCTCTCCTTCGCCCAGATTTGAGAGCAACTTTATAGTAAGTTATAGGTTCATAACATGGTGCGTGTGTGTTGTTGTGATGTGTGACACTATTGTATCATCAGTGTGTGTGTGTGTGTTGTTGTGATGTGTGACACTATTGTATCATCAGTGTGTGTGTGTGTGTGTGTTGTTGTGATGTGTGAAACTATTGTATCATCAGTGTGTGTGTGTGTGTGTGTTGTTGTGATGTGTGACTCTATTGTATCATCAGTGTGTGTGTGTTGTTGTGATGTGTGAAACTATTGTATCATCAGTGTGTGTGTGTGTGTGTGTTGTTGTGATGTGTGAAACTATTGTATCATCAGTGTGTGTGTGTGTGTGTTGTTGTGATGTGTGACTCTATTGTATCATCAGTGTGTGTGTGTTGTTGTGATGTGTGACTCTATTATATCATCAGTTTGTGTGTGTGTGTTTTGTTGTGATGTGTGACTCTATTGTATCATCAGTGTGTGTTTTGTTGTGATGTGTGAATCTATTGTATCATCAGTGTGTTTGTGTGTGTTGTTGTGATGTGTGACTCTATTGTATTAACAGTGTGTATGTGTTGTTGTGATGTGTGACTCTATTGTATCATCAGTGTGTTTGTGTGTGTTGTTGTGATGTGTGACTCTAATGTTGAACAGTTTAGTCACATTAGAACTACAAACTCATACATGCAAATGTGTATTAGACAAACCTCTCAGTTATGATCATAATCTCAGGTTCTACAAATTGGTGCTCCGCCTTGTAACCGCTTTGCTATTGGTTTAAACCAGACCAATAGCGAAGCGGTTACAGTGCGGAGCACCAAATGAAGTATAACTTAAACAACAAAGCTATTTTTTCATTAATTATTGTATCTATATTTGTAAATGTGGATAAAAATTATATAAATGTTAACTCTTAGAAACACATCCTGCTTTCACAGCCTTCCTAAGAAGATCGTAGCACTTGAGAAGTTCGTAATGAATCTGGAAAGACAGCGTTGGTGCCTCAGATGAACATATAGTTAGAGTTCCACTGTTTAACATCCTTCTTAACATTCTACGCTCGCTTCAGCTCCCGCAGGAACATGAGGCAGATTTTAAATATGCACGTGATGTTTGACTCTCTGCTGCTTAAATGAGTTTGTTTTGCATAAAAGCTGTTGGTTCTGCATGTGTAAAGAGCAGCCATGTATAATGTTCAAGTGTGTTTTCGTCCTCCATTAAAGGAACGTTGCTGTCGGTTCGTGGCTGATTCACACTGAGGAGAGAAAGGTTAGAAACATGAATATCTCATTTGCTTTTTGTTTGCCTTTGTGTGGCCATGATTGAATAGACAGTCGCTGTGAGAACGACACAAATGATTCTTCAATACTTTTCAAATATCGGAGTAAACATGTTTTTTTGTTCATGCATCTGCAGATTAAAAGATACATCTGGGATCCTGGTGGCATTTCCAGCCATGACGTCTTCAGTCGCTGTGATGACCACAAGAACAAGATCACTCAAAGTAGAACCTGTGCTCCTCCACATCCCTGAAGATGTTTCATGCATCTCAGGACACCTTGTAGCAGGAGGTCCAAGGGTTTAAGTGACTTGTTGGATCCATTAAAGATGAAAAACTGATCGAAATAATCTTGATAAAGTCTTCAACTGGTCCTCATGACGAATCATCACAGCCCTTTTGTTGTTACCGTGACTCCAAAAACCAACGAATCAAACCAAAAATATGCCATTTTACGATGTAAAGAGACATCGTAGCTCACCTGTCAACAATCGTCTCCTAATTGAACTTGAAAAAAAAAAGAACAAAGCGCCACCTACTGGGCTTACTGCTCCCTACTCACTATGCCAATCATTATCAGGCTTTTAAAGGGACATTTTTATTTGCCACAGATTTAAGGCACTTTTCAGACTTTTTACTGATGTAGCAGAACTTGATTTTGGTTTCTCTGTAACATCTTCGTCTCTCATGTTAGCAAGAGTTTCTTCTCTGTAAATGTAACCTTTTCTGAATTTGACACTCGCGCGGAAACAAACGAGTTCAACTTCCAGTTTGGGAAAGGTTTTCAAAATAACACGTAACAAAATAAAAGCATCAAAATCCTTGTAAGTGTATAAATGTTTTTTGCTCAGAAAGATGGGAGACATTTAGAAACACTGTGTTCTCTTGTCAAATACATCTTTATTGAAGCAGTTGGTGATGAGATCAGAGAAGGAGATTCAAAAGGAGAAAATTGACCTTGTTTTCTGGAGAAAATATTTAAAAAAAGAAGAGACATGATTAAGAAACAGAACCAGACTGAGGAGCAGAAAGAAGGAAAACAGGAAGAAAAAAGAATAATATGTGACGTAAAGTCATGGACTTCATCTCTACACAAAGAAAACTGGAGTCTTTTATTGGAGGTCAAAGGTTGAACTTTATTGACACTGAAGAGGAAACAAGAGTCACAATGATTACAAAGAAAGATTCATCCAAACACTCGTGGATCATGTTGACGCTCAGAGAGTCTCTGGCTGAACATCTGCTGGAGACACTTCCAACATCTGCACTTCCTCCACAGGTGCTGGGAGCTGCTCTCTGCTCCTCTGGACCACAACAACAACAACAACAACAACAACAACACACATCATGAAGATCACGACACTGAGCAGCACAGACCGCACTAGATGGTGATCAACCTCTGGCTCTCCGAACACTACAAGGGTCTTAGATGTGAACACACAACGTCTGTCTTTCCTAATCACACACCAGAAGTCTCCTCTGTGTTCCAGAGAGATGTTAGTGATCACCAGGCTCGTGTCGGAGAGAGAGATTCTGTCATCTTGTCCTTGATATACAAGTGATGTTCTTCCTTCAGTTCTGTTTGTCTTCATGAACCAGAAGATCTCATCAGGCTGTTTCCAGTCACATCGTAGAGTCACGTTCTCTCCTCCAGTGAAGAACACCTCAGCAGGCGGGTCAGACTCAGGACACACAGTCAGGTAGTAATAATCATCCTGACCACTGCGATCACAGGTGTATCTACCTGTGTGGTTCAAGGTCAGTGATGGAAACATCAGAGTGAAGTTGTGACTCTGTTTCCTCTCCCCCCATGATTGAATGATCCACTTGTGTGGTTTGTTTCCAGTGACGTCAGAGCAGTTCAGCTCCAGACTCTCTCCCACTGACATGTGAATGAAATTATATTGTATAGAAACATCAAACCATTTCAGTAGTTCACAGCTCTGATGGTTCTTCTGCAGACAGAAATAAAAGAACGAACCATAACTTCCGTCAAACGTTACCATAAGAGATGTTTTGTTCTTCACTTGCTGTAGTTTGTTCACTGAAGATGTTTCATCATCAATTAAAGCTAATTCATAATTTCCTGTTCTGCGGTTATATTGACGTAAAGCCCACTGGACACTCTGGTTTGGTCCCACACCCTCACAGTTCAGCTCCAGTGTCTGTCCAAGATAAGGTCTCAAGACCTGACGTCTCATCTTTCGTTCGTCACAAACCAGGAGAGTGAAGTTCTTCTCGTGCGTCACGTTGTTCTGGGTCCAGCACTGTTCCTGGTACTGACCCGAGTCTGAGACCTTCAGAGGGTTTATTTCATAATATATTTTCAGACTGGAGTCCACACTCATGGTGACCTGGAGAACGTTCAACACATCAGTTCAGACACGATCGAAGTCACACTCACTTGTACTCACATGATGTGAAGAGTTCCACAGAAGTTCCTTCTCCTCACCGATCCATCTGGAGATCAAGCAGACGTCATCAGCTGGTTTGTTCAGGAAGAAGCGATGATCGTCTCCTTCTCTCTTGAGGATCTCAGCGAGGATGTTGTTGGAGAAGAAGGTCACCAGCAGCAGCATCAGTGCAGCCATGTCTTCGTCTGTGAGTGAGAGTCGACTCTGCAGCGACTTCATGATGTCAATCTCTTCACCATCAGCAGCTTCTTGCCTACGATTGGTGGAACCAGACGATAACAGGATGTTCTGCGTCTACTTCCTGTTGGCTTTATCAGATGTGAAGCAACAACGTGTGTGAACTCAACTGACACTATTTTAATGCAGTTCAGCTAAAAACATAATTATTGCTTCATTCAATTACATTTTTCACTTTTGTCAGTTAATTTTCTTAAAACCTGGCACTTTTAAAAATATTAACATAGTTTAAAGTCATATAACAGCATAAAAGTCCTGTTTTTTAACTTCTTTGTGAATAAACACAAATAAGGATCAATAAAGACATTTGTTCACATCATAGAGCACCTTGAACAAAAAACATTTATTTCTTACTTTTTATACGTCTTTTTAAACCTTCCTTGTTATTTTTACTTGAAACATGTCGTCATTAGAACCGTCTGGATGATGAACTTTCATTTGGTTGAACTATGACAATAGATTCTGACTCTGACTGTGTTTCATTCATTGCAGATTGTTTGTTTTATAACAAAAGATGAATTGAAACATGTTCATAAATTCAGCTTTAATTTGGCAGATCGAGGTTAAACAACGACCAGCATCGGAATAAGAATGTCGGTTACAAACAGTAAATCAGTGAAAGTGATGAAAAATATACTTTATCTTAGGAAAGATGTTCAACTATATTTACTTTTAAGATCCTCTTGAACAACTGTTGACGACAATGATTCCAGTCAACAGCGTGAAAACAACTTGAGGCAAAAAAAACTATTGGTGTGCGACACTAAAATATGTTTGTGTTGATAAAAAACACACGTTTAAAAAAGCTACATATTATCTGATCAACACGAGGAGATGATAAACATCGCGGCAGGAAACACTCTCAAGTTTTTTATCTTTCTTTGAAATATTTCACAGTAATGGCTTTAAAATAAACCTGATATTAGTATCAGCCAGAACTTCTTATATTGGATTGGTTTGTCATCGTGAAGACTTGTGGAGGAAAAACTAACTCATTGTTCCTCAGAAGATATGATATGAAGATATGATCCAGTAACTCTCGTTTGGTTTTGTCTGGTGGCTGTTATGCTGAATTAAATAATAAATAAAAGGCTTCCAATTGTTTTATATTGAATTAAAAATGGTACGAATGTAAAAATATTGAATAATTGAAACGAAAATAAAACAAATATTGAATAATTGAAATTAAAATTAACAAATATTGAATAATTGAAATTAATTCAACCTTTAAATATTCTGATGGCATTGATTAACTTCCATTGACAGGTCTAAAGATGATCTATAGAATTACACACTGGACGAGCTTGTGCTACAAAAATGATCTTTCAATAAAAAAATGAATGTTAAGTTCATTCTGTGAACTCTGTGATAGTTGACACTGTTTCATGAAGCTTCACCAACACATCACTACCATCTAGTGGACTCTGAAGATAATGACACTGTTTCATGAAGCTTCATCAACACATCACTACCATCTAGTGGACTCTGAAGATAATGACACTGTTTCATGAAGCTTCATCAACACATCACTACCATCTAGTGGACTCTGAAGATAATGACACTGTTTCATGAAGCTTCATCAACACATCACTACCATCTAGTGGACTCTGAAGATAATGACACTGTTTCATGAAGCTTCATCAAGACATCACTACCATCTAGTGGACTCTGAAGATAATGACACTGTTTCATGAAGCTTCATCAACACATCACTACCATCTAGTGGACTCTGAAGATAATGACACTGTTTCATGAAGCTTCATCAACACATCACTACCATCTAGTGGACTCTGAAGATAATGACACTGTTTCATGAAGCTTCATCAACACATCACTACCATCTAGTGGACTCTGAAGATAATGACACTGTTTCATGAAGCTTCATCAACACAACACTACCATCTAGTGGACGCTGAAGATAATGACACTGTTTCATGAAGCTTCATCAACACAACACTACCATCTAGTGGACGCTGAAGATAATGACACTGTTTCATGAAGCTTCATCAACTCATCACTAATGGTTCTTAGGTGTTGCAGTGATTCATAGGAGAATTTTCCTTCATTTCCACCCGTGAAAGTCTTATATTCTGCACAGTAACCACGTCTCTCTGGTGTGAGTCGTCTTTAGATTTGCTCGTCGGATTAATGACAGAAAGAGAACACGCTCTTCATTGTGCTTCGGTCTGATTGTCCAGGACGACGTGTTTGACGCAACAATGCCGGAGATTCTCCGCGGTTCAGTCGACACATTATGCAGAGGCAGATGAGTGCGTCGCAGCCTCGGGGGGGATTACCACGACCTCCCGCTGAACCTCCAACAAATCAGCTTTCGGGAAGCGCGACAACAGAAATATCCCCTTGTATTAAACAACAAAGTCGCGTGGAGCTGATTGAAAGTCCCTGAGATGCGACGTGTTCAATCACGGCTCTATTGTCTCATCGCAGAAGATCTGACGCTCGAGCCCATCGGAGCCGAACATCACATGCTGAGACTTGAAGATGATTCTCACGTCCGACGCCGGCTCGCCCCGGAGAGCCAGGTTAACTCTTTAGTTTGAGCCTTTCAAACCATCTGTAATCCTGCAGGACGTCCACGTGAACTCGCTGACATTTATTAACTTGTTGTTTACACGTCATCTAAAGCTCCTTATACGGTCGTATCCTCCTGTGATTAAAGCAGCACTACGTAAGATTGTCCTTTGATTTCCCAATCGTTTCTGGAATCATTCTATAATATGTACGATAAATATGAACTTTATAGAGAATTTTCTTTACATCTTATTATTTCAATCAATAAATTGTCAATTAAAACATTTTTTGGTTTGTTTTGTGCCGTATTATCATGACGTCGTAATGACATTAGTGTCTTAGTGATGTGTCTCAGTCGTTTATTTTTATTGAAGGTTTTTATTAGTTCATTATAATTAACAAAGTGGAATGATTATTTTTTTTAGGTGTTTTGTTGTTTATAACTTTTTTGATTGAAGAAAATTGAGCATGTTGTCATTTCACCAGCTTTTTATTTTCATTTTGTTATTTTTTCTGTTTTCTGATGAACTATTGTTCTTTCGTCGAAACAGACTTTATTTAATCTGTAAAACATGTTTTTTTTTAGCTACAGATTTTGGAGGATTTAGATCTTCTTTAATCTGTCTCTGGACTGAATGTAACATTTTATCAGATGTTGTATGTTGTAACGCTTGATAGATGTGCACAATGACTTCCTGAGTTTTTTTTAATTATATTTAATTAATAATAAAATGTTCCTCTTTGTTAAGTTATATGTCTTGGTTTATTGTGTGAACCAAAAAACATGTTAAAAATCACATGTTTGTAAGTTGTCTTGTGTCCAACTTGTACATTTAATATATATATTTATTTAAACGTTTCTTTGTAAATTAATTTGACTTTTTCAGACATATTTACGTATTTATATGCAGTGACTCCTATGAAGGATCTTTATCTTTGACTATATGAATCTTGTCAGTTATAAAAAGATTTATGCTACTGTGACGTCTCCAGCTGTTCCGCCCTGCCTGCACCCTCTTCTTCGCCGCCCTCAATGATTGATTTGGATGATTTGACCTGAAATACTTGAGATTTTTCCACCCTGACTTCCAACACATGTCCACCCTTTTCTCCTCCTTCTCTCTTCAAATGACTATACCAGCAGCAAACATCATAGTCCACGGAAACTCCTCCCCCTGATCTTCTATATATTATTCATCCTCCTCACAGCAAACTAAAGAAGGTTCTGACGTTAATTTCAACTTTCACTCCTAAAACTAGTGCAACTTCTCATGATCTTCACTTGTATTGTTGTTTAAACCTTTTACTTTTTTTTAAATACAGTTCATTCACTTGTTCATATAATCACATACACTCAAAATTGATTTCCTTATTTGACCTTTGACCTTGCTTCAAGGGTCAAACTCTGTTGTGGAAAATGAAAGTTTCTTCTCACCGAAGCTTTTGAATTGCGATGCAGCAAAACAAATCCCGAAGGTCCGGATCCTCCAAATGTTCCGAGCAGATTAAATCATTTGAGCAGAAAACGTTATGTGATAATTTATGCAAAGCAGGAACGACTAGAAAAAGCGCCAGACGCTCGTTTGCATGACCTTTCACGCTAATTCATGAGATGGAGAAAAAAAACACCCAAACAAGATGTGCTGCGATTATCTTACCCTGGCACTTAACCATTTAATCAGCAGGATTCTCCCGGACGATAATTAACGGAGCTTCTCCGGAGTCAAGAGACAATTATTCCTGCATAATCAAAGATGTCAATTAGCATGAACCAGAAAAGAAGCTGCCGCCGTGGATTAGGAGCCAGAATGGAAACTGAGACGAAGGATCGTCTTGGAAGCAAAAGTGTCGCGATTGTTGAGAAAGTTAGAGAGAGTTGAGTCACGATGATGATGATGTTTCAGACGAGTTCGTTTGAGAAGAAGCCGATTGTCAGGAGATGGGAATTGAGCCCCAGGCCGCTGGATACAAAGTGCAAGGTTTTACCAGTCTACCAATTCAGTTTGACCCATAAGTGGGGAAGTAAGTTTCAGAAAGTTTATAAACAAAAAGTGTCAGAGCACGGACAGAAGGTCCAAAAGAATGATTCAAAAAATATACGCAAAAACAGACGGGCAAGCAAAAAAGTAAATCCAAAGATTCTCAGGAAAGTTCACAAAAACTATATCACAGACTTATATGTGATCCAACTCAAAGAAGAAATGAACAGAGAGGTGAGTTTAACACAATAGGGGAACAGAAATACACTGGTGTATACCAGTGATAGTGATTGCTAGAGCAGCAGTGGAAAAATCTAAAAAGTCACAGGTTGCTTTGGAACACCCTTTCAAGGATGTTCCGAGCAGGCAATTTTCTTCGGGGCCATATCCATCCCAACCGACAAGATACTGGATCTTGCCACGTACAACACGAGAGTTCATCAATAGACCCGCTTTATACACCTGTTCTCCGTTATGGAACCGGAGGCAGAGTCCGGGGGCCTTGAGGCGACCTCCAGACGGAGCAAGGAGATGTGGAAAGTGGGGTTGATCCAAAGGCAGGGGGGCAATTATAGATGGTAAGTTACCGGATTGACCCTCCGCGTCAATTTGAA
This sequence comes from Callionymus lyra, assembly GCA_016630915.1. Taxonomy (NCBI): domain Eukaryota; kingdom Metazoa; phylum Chordata; class Actinopteri; order Syngnathiformes; family Callionymidae; genus Callionymus; species Callionymus lyra. The sequence continues at coordinate 33,795,726 of JACEEU010000721.1, read as the reverse complement.
ATGGCCAATAAACTTGGGGGCCAGCTTTCTAGACTCGACCTGCAAAGGAAGGTCTTTTGAGAACAGCCGGACCCTCTGGCCTTGAGAAAATCGGCAAGCTAGTCTACAATGCCAGTCAGTTTTGACCCGGTTGGCTGCTGTAGTCTTCAAAAATGACTGGCGCACCCTCCTCCACGTCCTCCGGCAGTGGGCAATGAAAAACTGGATGGACGGCACACCTGTCGTCTCTTTCTGTTCAGGAAACAGGGGAAGTTTGAAGACAAACTGTACCTCAAAACAAGGCTGAAGGCTGGAGGGTGTTGTGGCCGTATTCAGCCAATGGCAGGAACGCGCACCAAGATGATGGGCTGTCCATAGCCAAGCTCCGTAGGGTGGTTTCCAGATCTAAGTTCAACCTCTCTGTCTGCCCGTTTGACTGGGGTACTAATCAATTTGCCAGACCCGAGAGGAGAACCAGGGGTTTATACGACACCATGGCCTGTTTTAGACCGAGGACTCGGAATAAACCATCAAACATTAGTTTGGAAGTCTCCACTGCACTAGGGAGTTTACTCAAAGGAATGAATCGACAGGCCTTTCAAAACCTATAGACCACCATAAGTGTTTTCTGGACCTTGGGTCTTTCATGCTTTCATGCGCTTCAGCACCTTCTGAAACTCTGTGTAGGAGGGAGGGAGTGTCATCCAATACTTTTAAGGTCAAGCAATTCATTAGCCGTGGTAGATGGATAATTCAGGAGCACCTGTAAGTGTTCTTTCCAAAGTTCAAGGATGGCTTGATCTTCTGTAAGGGTGGTTGTTCCATCATCAATCAGAAGGGTCTTCTACCTCCAAGGAGAGGACCAAAGATTTCCTTTGCTGCAGTTTAGAAACACCTGAGGTCTCTGCTGTCAGCATAAGACTGGATCTACTTTGATTTATGTTGCCACCAGAGGATCTGCTACCCTCGGACCCTTCGCCGGAACTCCTGCTTTGCCTTCATCGCATCAGGGAGACTTCCTTCTCCAGCAAGTCTTGTTTCAAAGAGGGCAGCAATGTTGAAAAGATTGAGCTCACAGCTCACAAGGGCTGCTCGTCGGTGTGGTCTTCCTGTGTCATCATGGTCTATGAGTGTCCTCGCATTCCACGCTCCCACCTTGATAAGAAAGATGAGGCTCGATGGTTCTGATAAGTGACAGCCTTCGTGTGAACTTGTGGCGCCCTTGGGCACCGGTCTTCACCAGCGGCACCATGGAGGATGGAGACGTGCTGGGTTTGGTTGTGGTGCTTGCAGCAAGCTGCCTGAATACTTGGTTACAGTCAAGGTCCGCCTTGATCCACGCCAGCCCGCCAGTTATGTAGCAACTGCCACTGGAGGCTTCAGGTTCCAGCCCTAGAAACTCAAGGGCCCGTTGGTTTTGTGGCATTGACTAGTGACCATCTGTGAGCTTTTTATAGGGTTCAGGTTGGGTGTACACTGAACCCACAAACAATCCCCCCTACATTCTATATTTATTATATATAAGGTTAGGTGAGGTAGAACTTTACTCATCCTTCAGGTCTTCTTCGGGAAATTGTTTTTTTTTCCAATTAGATACAGCAATACAGCAATTATTCATAAAAATAAAAAAATAAAAATAAGAACAAGAGCAAAGAGAAATGAAGATATATATATATATATATATATATATATATATATTTATATATACAATCTATTCTCTTCCTTCTTGAAACTCTTTGACACATTAACACTGAACTTCACAGAACTAAAAACTATTTATATCTGACTTTTATCCAGTGTTTACTCGTCTGATGTTATTTATTAAAACAGTTTTTATTTAGATCCTCCTTCATGTCAAGAAGTGTAAGATAAAAATACACTCGACTACAGGAGGCGAAGAAAAGGTGAGAAACAACTTCAGGAGCTTCAGTTCAGTCAAACAAGACGTGATCTTCCATCATAACTTCACTTTTTTCAAGGTCACAGGAACAACAACGGATCGTTTCTCCACAGCAGGGGAAGATTAACCACGTTTTGTAATTAGTGGAAAGTCCATTAATTGTGTGAATGAAGGATCTTGGTCTGTAATTAGACGTGAGACTGTAGCACTTATCAGTTTGAAAATGATCTTCTCACTCTTCTAATGTGGAGAACACAACGTAGCTTTTTCATCCTGTCACTTTTCATTGCTCGTCTCTCACCCCGAGGAGCTGGGACGCTGAAAGACAGCAGACACTGAAACATGGAAGAGCTTCATCTCAGAGATGACGACAAGATGATCAGGACCAGCCGTCTCTGAGTGTTGATTGACAGCTGCGGGTCCAATAATATCTCCCTCCACACTTCGACTCGATGGTTTCGACAGAAACACTTTTCAATTTCTATGAAAGTTTATCAGTTTAACCTCCGGACTCGTCTAGTAATGTCTGGTGACAATAATGTATCAACATGTTGAGTTGAAATTATTAAAATATTATTAAATAATTAAAATATATTAAATTATAAATATATTCATTTAGAACATTTCGATTGATTGGAATAACAATATCAACCTAAACGTGTAAAATAAAATGTATTCATGTTGAGAATTTTTTTTTAATTTAACAATTAAAAACGACTTCATGTTTTTCAATAAAAAAAATGCTTTAATACAACTAATTAAAGAAAATCGTACTAATAAGAATACTCTGACCTCACTGATATACTCACATATTTCCGGTACGATACGAGTCAACGTGCATCTCCAAGAGGAGATTCATGAGTTGATCGTAAAGGAAACAATAGATGATTCCAACTTGTGGAACAAAAAAAAAGGTTCTTATGATTAAACTCAATGTTTTTTCTTCTTCTGGAAAATAAACCTTGAGCTGCTCTTGATCAGTGGAAGAGCAGAAACCGCTTTAATGAAATATTCATTCAACTTTCTCGTATTGTAATTTCAATACGCTCTCATGAAGCGTCCGTGCATCTGGCGCTGCGTGTACTGTAAGGTTTGAATTCTAAATCAAGCAGCAGTAAATTATTCAGCTTCGTGGGGAAATATTCAGATCAGCTCTCACGTCGAATAGAGCGATGAAAGGAAAGTCTGACGGGTGTCCGTCCACCTTCATATGTTTACCTCCCTCCTCCCGCAGGTACGCAGGGTTGACAGCTCTCACTTTGATTGATTTGATATTGTTTCCTCTCAAAGTCAACGTGTTGCCGCGGGCCAAAGTGTCGAGGGTGAGGCGGGCGAGGCGGGTGAGCCGGGCGAGGGGCTCGGAGGAATGGGTTCAGTAAATTAAATGGATTTACGGGAAGAAAAGGAAGCCTTGCGGAATGATTTTCAATAAGAAGGAGATGGATGAGTGTGTTGAGCGGCTGCATCTGCTGCTTCCCTTTCTGTGGAATTAAATCCTCAACTGATTGTGAAAGAATGGAATTACCTGCCTGAGTGCGCAGGAAGCGTTTCCAAATGTGGAAGGAATGCAACTCTTTCCGTGGGAATAATAGCGAGCGCCGATGCTCCGAATTAGCTCCAGTATTCATCCAAGAAATGGGATTTATAATTGCTGCTAATGCCGCCGCTAATGTTCTCAGCTGCCGGAGACAAAGTTTCAACGGTTCCTGGAGATCCGGGTTCGTGTTCGCAGCACATCTTCTCAGGGCCGCGTTTTAGGAAAAACCTGAGTTCAATCCAATTGTGAAAAAAAAACTATTCAACGGTTCATTTGAGGCGAGAATTCTACTTTTTAAAGTTCATTATATGTATTTATACTTATTAAAAGATGAAATATATTCCCTTCTCCCTGTTTCTGTTTCTGACTTTAATAATAAAACAATAAATACAATCTTGTGAAACAATATACTTTTTACAGAGAAACATAAACACAACAAAAATAAAAGTTTAGTGTAGTTGTGTCTTTAGTTGATAGTCACCTAAATTAATAATGAATTATAACATAATTATTTTAAGTTTAACATGTTATTACTAGGGGAAAATAAGATGATTTAATTACTATTATTTGTATAAATTAAATATAATATTGACACAAACACAGAACGAACCTAGAAATACTATAATTCAATGTATTCAAACTGACTGATGTCAACTGGTTGAGAAACATCATATTATTAACCTTCAAAGACTTTAACGGATTTAAAAAAAAATCCTCCAGAAAACAAATACTATCACAAAAACACTTCAACATTAACACTGTTCTTCAGGTCAAACCTACACTCACGCTGAGAAAGACAAAACAATCTGTAGATGATGCCAGCAAGTCAAGGACAAGGACAGACATCTGCGTAAGTCGACTGATAAACAGATTATCTCTAGACAATCAAACTGCGGTAACTTTCCACAGTAACCACGTGAGACGGCCATCTTAGAAGAAAAGTGTTTGGAGTCACTGACCAGTCATACATGCAAAAATGAATCGAGGAGTTTACCTGAATATTCATACTATAGAAAATCCGCCATTTCGTTAAAACTTTGCGCTTGTCACTCAAAGACGTCTCTGCGATAGATTTCTGCTTTGCTAAGCGTCCGTGATCATGTGACTTGTTTCTCTGACTTTTGCATATTTCACTAAACGAGCATTTTCTCTTAAAGTCATTCCTGTGTCTTTGTCTTTACCACATATCAATGCCGGGGAGGAGTCGGTTCATCGGAACAAAACCCTAGTCAAACAAGTGGTAGCAATATGAAGGTAGTATATTCTTCAGAATGAACTCTGGTGTCAATAATGTGAGAACATAAATAATGAACGAAGAAAACGAGAGTTAGCCTGGTTTTCAAGGTTCAGTTCTTCCTCAAAACAACGTCTCTTATCGACTCTGATACCTAAATATTTAATTCTCTACATCACGAACAAGCACGCAAAAATGAGAAGAACTAGAAGGATCTCAAACCCATATTCTTGATTTGAAGTTTTGCTGTAGCCATGAGCTCTACTGACGTCTCGACGCTTGACATTCTTTGACAGTTTGTGTCACAAATATCATTATTGAATATGATGAATGTGTTTGACAGGTGATGGGAAGATTGTGTCTGGCAGGAATAGTTGAAAGATGAGAAGCTGAACCAGACTTGTGTCCATTAAGAGTAGAAACTAGTGACAGTGTCAGTGAAGCTTCATGAAACATTGTCATGTTGTTCAGAGGTCAGTAAGTGGCACCATCACTTTAAAAATGATCTTTCATTAGAACACTAGTTCAAAACAAAATAGTGCAGAGATGCCATCTAGTGGACTCTGAAGATAATGACACTGTTTCCCCCCCCTTTTGGGGGGTGGGGGGGGGATGTTTAATGAACTGACTTCATCAACACATCACTACCATCTAGTGGACTCTGAAGATAATGACACTGTTTCATGAAGCTTCATCAACACATCACTACCATCTAGTGGACTCTGAAGATAATGACACTGTTTTAATGAAGCTTCATCAACACATCACTACCATCTAGTGGACTCTGAAGATAATGACACTGTTTCATGGAGCCTCATTAACACATCACTACCATCTAGTGGACTCTGAAGATAATGACACTGTTTCATGAAGCTTCATCAACACATCACTACCATCTAGTGGACTCTGAAGATAATGACACTGTTTCATGAAGCTTCATCAACACATCACTACCATCTAGTGGACTCTGAAGATAATGACACTGTTTCATGAAGCTTCATCAACACATCACTACCATCTAGTGGACTCTGAAGACACTGTTTCATGAAGCTTCATCAACACATCACTACCATCTAGTGGACTCTGGAGATAATGACACTGTTTCATGAAGCTTCATCAACACATCACTACCATCTAGTGGACTCTGAAGATAATGACACTGTTTCATGAAGCTTCACTGACACATCACTAGTATAAACTTTCACATTCAAGAGTTTCTGTTAAAGTAATTTAATTTAAAAGAAAAACCTGCTTTTGCTTCTGAAACCACTTTATTATCAGCAAAATGCATTTTCTCTCGCAACGACTAAATTCTGACCAGGAGGCTTTTCTTTTCCCGGTAAATTCTTCTCACTGTTAATCAGATCACAAGAGATAGCGACGTCTGGACTTCCAGCCATCTCAGTTCAACATCAGCTATTGATTCAGCAACAGACCCGGAGTGTTCGTCCAGAGCCGGGAGCGAAGACGGCAGACGGCGGCCGAGGAGACGTCGTTCGCCGCCGGATGTTCGGACCGTAAACCGGCCGGACGGCGCCGATGGTGGACATCTGTCTCCAGGTGAGGTAAAGTGGCTTTTAATGGCTGGACATTGAAAGAGCTTTTATACACTCAGTGTGTCTGAAGCGTAAACCTTCAGTGTGTTCGTTTCACCAGGATCTCAGATGAAGACGAGGATCACGAGCGTCCTGCACGTCAACGATCTTCCTGTGATTCTGAGAGATGCGACTGTTTTCGGAGTCATTTGAAAGTGTTGTGTAGCGAAGCCTGTCTCAGCTCAGCTGCGATACAAACTCATGCAGCCTCACACAGCAGTGCTTGTTATTATAGTCATTAACTAGTGATGCTACAATTATACACAGGTGGGATTATTGAAACCTGCTGAGACTGAAAGTTACATATTCAACTATCATTTAATCATTATTTAATATAAGAGTGTGTAATGTTTAGTGAAATAAAACATAAGAACGGAACACTATTGAACTAATTAACTTGATTTAAAATAAAGTGTGTATGTGTGTGTTTGTTGTTGTGATGTGTGACTCTATTGTATCATCAGAGTGTGTTTGTTGTTGTGATGTGTGACTCTATTGTATCATCAGTGTGTGTTTGTTGTTGTGATGTGTGACTCTATTGTATCATCAGTGTGTGTTTGTTGTTGTGATGTGTGACTCTATTGTATCATCAGTGTGTGTGTGTGTTGTTGTGATGTGTGACTCTATTGTATCATCAGTGTGTGTGTGTTGTTGAGATGTGTGACTCTATTGTATCATCAGTGTGTGTTGTTGTGATGTGTGACTCTATTGTATCATCAGTGTATGTTGTTGTGATGTGTGACTCTATTGTATCATCAGTGTGTGTGTGTGTTGTTGTGATGTGTGACTCTATTGTATCATCAGTGTGTGTGTTGTTGTGATGTGTGACTCTATTGTATCATCAGTGTGTGTGTGTTGTTGTGATGTGTGACTCTATTGTATCATCAGTGTGTGTGTGTTGTTGTGATGTGTGACTCTATTGTATCATCAGTGTGTGTGTTGTTGTGATGTGTGACTCTATTGTATCATTAGTGTGTGTGTTGTTGTGATGTGTGACTCTATTGTATCATCAGTGTGTGTGTGTTGTTGTGATGTGTGGCTCTATTGTATCATCAGTGTGTGTTGTTGTGATGTGTGACTCTATTGTATCATCAGTGTGTGTTGTTGTGATGTGTGACTCTATTGTATCATCAGTGTGTGTGTTGTTGTGATGTGTGACTCTATTGTATCATCAGTTTGTGTGTTGTTGTGATGTGTGACTCTATTGTATCATCAGTGTGTGTGTGTGTGTGTGTTGTGATGTGTGACTCTATTGTATCATCAGTGTGTGTGTTGTTGTGATGTGTGACTCTATTGTATCATCAGTGTGTGTGTTGTTGTGATGTGTGACTCTATTGTATCATCAGTGTGTGTGTTTTTGTGATGTGTGACTCTATTGTATCATCAGTGTGTGTGTTGTTGTGATGTGTGACTCTATTGTATCATCAGGGTGTGTGTTGTTGTGATGTGTGACTCTATTGTATCATCAGTGTGTGTGTTTTGTTGTGATGTGTGACTCTATTGTATCATCAGTGTGTGTATGTTGTTGTGATGTGTGACTCTATTGTATCATCAGTGTGTGTGTTGTTGTGATGTGTGACTATATTGTATCATCAGTGTGTGTGTTGTTGTGATGTGTGACTCTATTGTATCATCAGGGTGTGTGTTGTTGTGATGTGTGACTCTATTGTATCATCAGTATCTTGTTGACCATAACCACACCTACTCTTCTGTGATTGGTCAAGCACGGATTTGTCACCGCGCGTTTTCAATGGTCTCCACCTTCAAGTGACTCGTTGTATAAACAAAGCGTGATTACAGCCGGAGGAGGAGTGAAGCCATTATCACATCATAATGGACTCTCGTAACCTCTCGTTCGCCCAGATTTCAGAGCAACTTTATAAAGTAATGAGTGAAAAACATGGTCATGATGAGAAGTTACTGCGTCTTGGAGAACATTCACTACTCTCTTCAATGACACCAGAGTTGATGTTTAATGACACCCGAGTTGATACTAGTTGATGTTTAATGACACCAGAGTTGATACTAGTTGATGTTTAATGACACCAGAGTTGATACTAGTTGATGTTTAATGACACCAGAGTTGATACTAGTTGATGTTTAATGACACCAGAGTTGATACTAGTTGATGTTTAATGACACCAGAGTTGATACTAGTTGATGTTTAATGACACCCGAGTTGATACTAGTTGATGTTTAATGACACCAGAGTTGATACTAGTTGATGTTTAATGACACCAGAGTTGATACTAGTTGATGTTTAATGACACCAGAGTTGATACTAGTTGATGTTTAATGACACCAGAGTTGATACTAGTTGATGTTTAATGACACCAGAGTTGATACTAGTTGATGTTTAATGACACCAGAGTTGATACTAGTTGATGTTTAATGACACCAGAGTTGATACTAGTTGATGTTTAATGACACCAGAGTTGATACTAGTTGATGTTTAATGACACCAGAGTTGATACTAGTTGATGTTTAATGACACCAGAGTTGATACTAGTTGATGTTTAATGACACCAGAGTTGATACTAGTTGATGTTTAATGACACCAGAGTTGATACTAGTTGATGTTTAATGACACCAGAGTTGATACTAGTTGATGTTTAATGACACCAGAGTTGATACTAGTTGATGTTTAATGACACCAGAGTTGATACTAGTTGATGTTTAATGACACCAGAGTTGATACTAGTTGATGTTTAATGACACCAGAGTTGATACTAGTTGATGTTTAATGACACCAGAGTTGATACTAGTTGATGTTTAATGACACCAGAGTTGATACTAGTTGATGTTTAATGACACCAGAGTTGATACTAGTTGATGTTTAATGACACCAGAGTTGATACTAGTTGATGTTTAATGACACCAGAGTTGATACTAGTTGATGTTTAATGACACCAGAGTTGATACTAGTTGATGTTTAATGACACCACCAGAGTGAACTGATACTAGTTGATGTTTAATGACACCAGAGTTGATACTAGTTGATGTTTAATGACACCAGAGTTGATACTAGTTGATGTTTAATGACACCAGAGTTGATACTAGTTGATGTTTAATGACACCAGAGTTGATACTAGTTGATGTTTAATGACACCAGAGTTGATACTAGTTGATGTTTAATGACACCAGAGTTGATACTAGTTGATGTTTAATGACACCAGAGTTGATACTAGTTGATGTTTAATGACACCAGAGTTGATACTAGTTGATGTTTAATGACACCAGAGTTGATACTAGTTGATGTTTAATGACACCAGAGTTGATACTAGTTGATGTTTAATGACACCAGAGTTGATACTAGTTGATGTTTAATGACACCAGAGTTGATACTAGTTGATGTTTAATGACACCAGAGTTGATACTAGTTGATGTTTAATGACACCAGAGTTGATACTAGTTGATGTTTAATGACACCAGAGTTGATACTAGTTGATGTTTAATGACACCAGAGTTGATACTAGTTGATGTTTAATGACACCAGAGTTGATACTAGTTGATGTTTAATGACACCAGAGTTGATACTAGTTGATGTTTAATGACACCAGAGTTGATACTAGTTGATGTTTAATGACACCAGAGTTGATACTAGTTGATGTTTAATGACACCAGAGTTGATACTAGTTGATGTTTAATGACACCAGAGTTGATACTAGTTGATGTTTAATGACACCAGAGTTGATACTAGTTGATGTTTAATGACACCAGAGTTGATACTAGTTGATGTTTAATGACACCAGAGTTGATACTAGTTGATGTTTAATGACACCAGAGTTGATACTAGTTGATGTTTAATGACACCAGAGTTGATACTAGTTGATGTTTAATGACACCAGAGTTGATACTAGTTGATGTTTAATGACACCAGAGTTGATACTAGTTGATGTTTAATGACACCAGAGTTGATACTAGTTGATGTTTAATGACACCAGAGTTGATACTAGTTGATGTTTAATGACACCAGAGTTGATACTAGTTGATGTTTAATGACACCAGAGTTGATACTAGTTGATGTTTAATGACACCAGAGTTGATACTAGTTGATGTTTAATGACACCAGAGTTGATACTAGTTGATGTTTAATGACACCAGAGTTGATACTAGTTGATGTTTAATGACACCAGAGTTGATACTAGTTGATGTTTAATGACACCAGAGTTGATACTAGTTGATGTTTAATGACACCAGAGTTGATACTAGTTGATGTTTAATGACACCAGAGTTGATACTAGTTGATGTTTAATGACACCAGAGTTGATACTAGTTGATGTTTAATGACACCAGAGTTGATACTAGTTGATGTTTAATGACACCAGAGTTGATACTAGTTGATGTTTAATGACACCAGAGTTGATACTAGTTGATGTTTAATGACACCAGAGTTGATACTAGTTGATGTTTAATGACACCAGAGTTGATACTAGTTGATGTTTAATGACACCAGAGTTGATACTAGTTGATGTTTAATGACACCAGAGTTGATACTAGTTGATGTTTAATGACACCAGAGTTGATACTAGTTGATGTTTAATGACACCAGAGTTGATACTAGTTGATGTTTAATGACACCAGAGTTGATACTAGTTGATGTTTAATGACACCAGAGTTGATACTAGTTGATGTTTAATGACACCAGAGTTGATACTAGTTGATGTTTAATGACACCAGAGTTGATACTAGTTGATGTTTAATGACACCAGAGTTGATACTAGTTGATGTTTAATGACACCAGAGTTGATACTAGTTGATGTTTAATGACACCAGAGTTGATACTAGTTGATGTTTAATGACACCAGAGTTGATACTAGTTGATGTTTAATGACACCAGAGTTGATACTAGTTGATGTTTAATGACACCAGAGTTGATACTAGTTGATGTTTAATGACACCAGAGTTGATACTAGTTGATGTTTAATGACACCAGAGTTGATACTAGTTGATGTTTAATGACACCAGAGTTGATACTAGTTGATGTTTAATGACACCAGAGTTGATACTAGTTGATGTTTAATGACACCAGAGTTGATACTAGTTGATGTTTAATGACACCAGAGTTGATACTAGTTGATGTTTAATGACACCAGAGTTGATACTAGTTGATGTTTAATGACACCAGAGTTGATACTAGTTGATGTTTAATGACACCAGAGTTGATACTAGTTGATGTTTAATGACACCAGAGTTGATACTAGTTGATGTTTAATGACACCAGAGTTGATACTAGTTGATGTTTAATGACACCAGAGTTGATACTAGTTGATGTTTAATGACACCAGAGTTGATACTAGTTGATGTTTAATGACACCAGAGTTGATACTAGTTGATGTTTAATGACACCAGAGTTGATACTAGTTGATGTTTAATGACACCAGAGTTGATACTAGTTGATGTTTAATGACACCAGAGTTGATACTAGTTGATGTTTAATGACACCAGAGTTGATACTAGTTGATGTTTAATGACACCAGAGTTGATACTAGTTGATGTTTAATGACACCAGAGTTGATACTAGTTGATGTTTAATGACACCAGAGCTGATACTAGTTGATGTTTAATGACACCAGAGTTGATACTAGTTGATGTTTAATGACACCAGAGTTGATACTAGTTGATGTTTAATGACACCAGAGTTGATACTAGTTGATGTTTAATGACACCAGAGTTGATACTAGTTGATGTTTAATGACACCAGAGTTGATACTAGTTGATGTTTAATGACACCAGAGTTGATACTAGTTGATGTTTAATGACACCAGAGTTGATACTAGTTGATGTTTAATGACACCAGAGTTGATACTAGTTGATGTTTAATGACACCAGAGTTGATACTAGTTGATGTTTAATGACACCAGAGTTGATACTAGTTGATGTTTAATGACACCAGAGTTGATACTAGTTGATGTTTAATGACACCAGAGCTGATACTAGTTGATGTTTAATGACACCAGAGTTGATACTAGTTGATGTTTAATGACACCAGAGTTGATACTAGTTGATGTTTAATGACACCAGAGTTGATACTAGTTGATGTTTAATGACACCAGAGTTGATACTAGTTGATGTTTAATGACACCAGAGTTGATACTAGTTGATGTTTAATGACACCAGAGTTGATACTAGTTGATGTTTAATGACACCAGAGTTGATACTAGTTGATGTTTAATGACACCAGAGTTGATACTAGTTGATGTTTAATGACACCAGAGTTGATACTAGTTGATGTTTAATGACACCAGAGTTGATACTAGTTGATGTTTAATGACACCAGAGTTGATACTAGTTGATGTTTAATGACACCAGAGTTGATACTAGTTGATGTTTAATGACACCAGAGTTGATACTAGTTGATGTTTAATGACACCAGAGTTGATACTAGTTGATGTTTAATGACACCAGAGTTGATACTAGTTGATGTTTAATGACACCAGAGTTGATACTAGTTGATGTTTAATGACACCAGAGTTGATACTAGTTGATGTTTAATGACACCAGAGTTGATACTAGTTGATGTTTAATGACACCAGAGCTGATACTAGTTGATGTTTAATGACACCAGAGTTGATACTAGTTGATGTTTAATGACACCAGAGTTGATACTAGTTGATGTTTAATGACACCAGAGTTGATACTAGTTGATGTTTAATGACACCAGAGTTGATACTAGTTGATGTTTAATGACACCAGAGTTGATACTAGTTGATGTTTAATGACACCAGAGTTGATACTAGTTGATGTTTAATGACACCAGAGTTGATACTAGTTGATGTTTAATGACACCAGAGTTGATACTAGTTGATGTTTAATGACACCAGAGTTGATACTAGTTGATGTTTAATGACACCAGAGTTGATACTAGTTGATGTTTAATGACACCAGAGTTGATACTAGTTGATGTTTAATGACACCAGAGTTGATACTAGTTGATGTTTAATGACACCAGAGTTGATACTAGTTGATGTTTAATGACACCAGAGTTGATACTAGTTGATGTTTAATGACACCAGAGTTGATACTAGTTGATGTTTAATGACACCAGAGTTGATACTAGTTGATGTTTAATGACACCAGAGTTGATACTAGTTGATGTTTAATGACACCAGAGTTGATACTAGTTGATGTTTAATGACACCAGAGTTGATACTAGTTGATGTTTAATGACACCAGAGTTGATACTAGTTGATGTTTAATGACACCAGAGTTGATACTAGTTGATGTTTAATGACACCAGAGTTGATACTAGTTGATGTTTAATGACACCAGAGCTGATACTAGTTGATGTTTAATGACACCAGAGTTGATACTAGTTGATGTTTAATGACACCAGAGTTGATACTAGTTGATGTTTAATGACACCAGAGTTGATACTAGTTGATGTTTAATGACACCAGAGTTGATACGAGTTGAACTTTAATTAAATCACTTGCTTGCTCAATATACACTCCCTCTCTGTGAACTCAGCGCCGCTGCATTATCATCCCTGATCAATTAGTCACAGCGTCTTCCTGTCGCGACTTCATCCAATCACTGAAGGTAAAGCAATGATCCAACATCTGCACATCACGACTCGTCCGTGACTCTCCTTGTGTATGTTACTGTGCAGTGATGCCTGAAGTGTGTGTTTGTGTTGCACACGAGCACACAGTGTGGATTCAAGAGAAAAGACAAACAGAAAACAACTTCCTGCCCTCTGGGCTCGATGTCCTCCATTTGTAGGCTTTATGAGTGCAACAAATAGGATTTGCATCCTCTTGTAATTACCCAACATTGTTGACTCCCAGACCGAACATCCCTTCAAAGCTGTTCCGCACGATTTGCGACGCGCACACACACTCGCACGGACACACACACAAGCTGAGGCGGCAATCTCTTCCATTTTGTGCACTTCCATAAATTTCCAGCCAAATTAGTGTCTCTGCCGGGGATTTGCAAGGTTGGCCGCTCGACGGCCTCGGATCAAACAAAACTGGATTGATTAGAACTTTTTTGTGTTGCCGGCAGGTCCCGGTGTGAATGTGTGCGACGTCTCTGTTGTGTGTAACCGCTTTCGTTCGAGCACGTCGTGCCCGGAGGACGCAGGTCGACTGTTTATAGAAGTTTATCTGGCAGGAGAAGATGTCCTCAAGTCGAGCCATGTGGAGAAGAAGAACCGACCAGAATGTGATCCGTCGAACGATTCCGTTTCAGAGGCGACTAGTCTAGTCTGGGTGTCGTCCTAGTTCTACCTCCTACACTCAGAAAACTCACACTACACTCACTTTGCAGAAAACTGACCAGAAACTGTTTCCTTCAACTGAGAAAAATCTCCAAAAACTTAGGAAAATGTTGTCGGAACATGATCTGGATCTTATAATCCATGCGTTTGTTTCTTCTCGTCTGGACTATTGTAACAGTTTGTTTTCATGTCTTAACAAGAAGGATCGTCTCGTCTGCAGTTGATTCAGAACTCTGAGCCGCTCTAGTAGAAGAACTCACATTTCTCCTTCAAACTCTTCACTGGCTTCCAGTTTCTTTCAGGATCAACTTTAAAATTCTGGTTCTTACTTTCAGATCTATTCATGGTCAGACCTTCCATCAGTGATCTGATCCAGACTTACACCCCAGCTCGGGCTCTGAGGTCTGTGGATCAGAATCTACTTATGGTTCCACGCACACGGCTCAGGACCAGAGGAGAGAAATCCTTCCAGACTGTTGCTCCTAAGCTTTGGAACGATCTTCTCTCTCTTTGCGCTTGATGATCTACTGACTCCTTCAAGAAACATCTGTGTTTGATGATCTACTGACTCCTTCAAGAAACATCTGTGTTTGATGATCTACTGACTCCTTCAAGAAACATCTGTTTGATGATCTACTGACTCCTTCAAGAAACATCTGTGTTTGATGATCTACTGACTCCTTCAAGAAACATCTGTGTTCAATGATCTACTGACTCCTTCAAGAAACATCTGTGTTTGATGATCTACTGACTCCTTCAAGAAACATCTCTGTGTTTGATGATCTACTGACTCCTTCAAGAAACATCTGTTTGATGATCTACTGACTCCTTCAAGAAACATCTGTGTTTGATGATCTACTGACTCCTTCAAGAAACATCTGTGTTTGATGATCTACTGACTCCTTCAAGAAACATCTGTGTTTGATGATCTACTGACTCCTTCAAGAAACATCTGTGTTTGATGATCTACTGACTCCTTCAAGAAACATCTGTGTTTGATGATCTACTGACTCCTTCAAGAAACATCTGTGTTTGATGATCTACTGACTCCTTCAAGAAACATCTGTGTTTGATGATCTACTGACTCCTTCAAGAAACATCTGTGTTTGATGATCTACTGACTCCTTCAAGAAACATCTGTGTTTGATGATCTACTGACTCCTTCAAGAAACATCTGTGTTTGATGATCTACTGACTCCTTCAAGAAACATCTGTGTTTGATGATCTACTGACTCCTTCAAGAAACATCTGTGTTTGATGATCTACTGACTCCTTCAAGAAACATCTGTGTTTGATGATCTACTGACTCCTTCAAATTTTGAAACATCATCTGTGTTTGATGATCTACTGACTCCTTCAAGAAACATCTTAAGACGTTTCTATTTGTTCAGGCTTTTCCTTGAATTTCTCAAACTCCTGTGTTGTTCTCAGTATTATCTTGATCTTTAAAGTATGTACTTTTTTGAGTATTGTTTTGATTGTCTAAGCGCTTTGTGACCCTGGTCTGGAAAAGCGCTATATAAATAAATATTACTTACTTACTTACTTACTTACTTACACTCGCTACCCTAAAAAAACATTCCGTTTGGAATTCAAAAATTATTCACGTCATCATCAACATGGCCGTCGCAGACCCGACGTAGACTCCGACGTAGACTCCGACGTAGACTCCGACGTAGACTCCGACGTAGACTCCGACGTAGACTCCGACGTAGACTCCGACGTAGACTCCGACGTAGACTCCGACGTAGACTCCGACGTAGACTCCGACGTAGACTCCGACGCAGACTCCGACGTAGACTCCGACGTAGACTCCGGCGTAGATCCCTGGACTCCGACGCAGACTCCGACGTAGACTCCGACGTAGACTCCGACGTAGACTCCGACGTAGACTCCGACGTAGACTCCGACGTAGACTCCGACGTAGACTCCGACCTAGACTCCGACCTAGACTCCGACGTAGACTCCGACGCAGACTCCGACGTAGACTCCGACGTAGACTCCGACGCAGACTCCGACGTAGACTCCGACGCAGACTCCGACCTAGACTCCGACGTAGACTCCGACCTAGACTCCGACCTAGACCGACGTAGACTCCGACGCAGACTCCGACGTAGACTCCGACGTAGACTCCGACGTAGACTCTGACCTAGATTCCGACGTAGACTCCGATGTAGACTCCGACCTAGACTCCGACGCATGGCGAGAACGTCTTTCCCGGTAAGAAACTTAGTGCCTCATGTTGTTACTAAGAAGTGTAACTATGACGATGATCTGGCAGGAACCAGCTCCAGCTGTTTGAAGAGTTTGAAGAGGAGAAATGTGAGTTCTTCTACTAGAGCGGCTCAGAATTCTGGCTGCAGAGTTTAGTATGAACTGCAGGCGAAACAGATCCGTCTTGTTTAGACATGAAAACAAAAGTCTTCAGGTCTCGGTTGACATCTGTCCAGATACCTTCACGTCGTCTGCTTTTTATTTATTTTTTTTCGTTCTGAAAAGCAATTTATACAACTTAATTTATTGTTTTAAAAGAATCAGCAACCAGATTGTGAAAAACATTTTGCTACAAGAAGTGTCGGTTCTCGAGTACATGTGTGAGGCTCGCGTCACTTTCTAAGACCAAATCAACGACACGGTCACAAGAATAATAACATGATCTGATTGGATCGCGGTGTGTAAGGGTCATCCAGGGGTCATCCAATCGGAAGAGGCCCCGCCCAGCGTGTACAACATAATGCCTTTTATTACCTGGTTTTGAATTCCAAACGGGTCAAGAGATCCCAGTTTTTTTAGGGCAGCGAGTGTAGGAGCCCCCGGTAGAGTTAGGATGACACCCAGGCTAGATGAAGACTTGGACGGAGGTTTTGAGGAGTGAAGAAGGTTTTGAGGAGAAACAAAGGTTTTGAGGAGAAACAAAGGTTTTGAGGAGAAACAAAGGTTTTGATGTGTGACGACGTAAGCTAGTGTTCCTCATGAGACACAAGAATACAAATAATTATCTTCTGTTTTATTCTCTTACAGCAATAAATCATTTCACCATCATTTGCTAACAAGTCACTCAAATGCTTTCAGAATGTTCTCCACTTCATGCTTAGATGTTGCGGTTAATGGTTGGAATCCAGCAGCGAGTGGTGTTGTTGCTCCACAGAGTTCAGAGCTTCTTGTGCTCAGGTTAGAACGGCTGCACCTTCGAAGTAAACAATATAAAATAAATATAAAATATATGTTCAAAAGATCAAGATAACACAGAGAAACACACAAGAGTCTCAGAGAATCAAGGTAAAGCTCAAATAAAAGAATCATGTCTAAAGATGTAGTACTATTAAAACAATATACTTTTAGACGTCGCTCCATTTTTTTTGCAAGAGACTGAAAAGCACTTGTTCTTAAGTTATTCAACTTTATTTGCTTTTCACCTCCTTGATCCCAAAACATCAAACAACAAATGAACTTGTGGTGGTTTAATGCTAATGCTAGCATTAGCTAGTAGCTCTAGGATCGATGACATGTTGGATCAACTACTACTGCATGTCTTTAGTAAAACACCTTATATTTGGGACAATAATGTTCATTCAAAATACACCGTATTATAAGTAAGTAAATATTTTGTATCTGTAAAGTGCCTTTCGCAGACCATGGAGTATTAAGCAAAACAAAACAGTCAAATAAGTCAGTCATTCATTATAATTCTTAACGTTGTAATTCTCCTACGATCCATCAAGTTGTGCAGCTTTGTAACTTTCCAGAGTCTGACTGCAACATTGTGATGGATTGTTGAGCTCAGTGTACCACAGGTCAGTAGATATGATCAGAATTAATGTGTAATGCACCTGATCCAGGAAACAAAGATGATTTTTTCTTAGATAAAATAAAAGGATTTAATTATTTTAAAAATACAGTAATTTACTGTGTAGGTGGATCAACTGTCCCCGAGCATCTCTGTTTGTTTGCTGTTAACCTGCAGCTGCTCCCGATAAGTTATAGTTACTTACTTATATAGTCAGACCAATGTAGATTTGGAGCCAGGGCCTTCAGTTTTCAAGCCCCTCTGCTGTGGAACCAACTACCGGCTTCAGTCCGGAGGGCAGACACCCTCTCTATGTTTAAAAACAATCGTTTTTATTTCTCTCCCAGAGCCCCAGGGCTCCACCTCCAGAGCTGCTGCTGATCCAGGATCTTCACCACGTCATCAGATCCCGAGTTCTCTCCAGCACCTCCATGGACTCTCCCATACTCTCCTCTTTTTTCTCCCTGTATCCTCCCTCACTCTTCTCCTTATCCATCTGTCTACCCCCTCATCCTTCCCACCAGCCGGTCAAAGCAGGAGGCCGTCAACAATGAGTCTGGTTCTGCTCCAGGTTTCTTCTAAAAGGAAGTTTTTCCTCATCATAGCTCACTGTACAGTGTTTCGCTTCTTGCTCTTTGTTGAATTGCTGGATCTATTTTTCCTTTATCAACTCTAGTCTTATTTCAACTGTAAAGTGTCTTGAGATAACTTTGTTATGATAAGACACTTTTAAATTGAATTGAATTGAAGAATTGAATTGAATTGAATTGAATTGAATTGAATTGAATTGAATTGAATTGAATTGAATTGAATTGAATTGCATTGAATTGAATTGAATTGAATTGAATTGAATTGAATTGAATTGAATTGAATTGAATTGAATTGAATTGAATTGAATTGAATTGAAATGAGACCTGGATCACTCAAGAGAACACGTCACCATCATCTTGGATTCAACAATATTCTATAGTTTAATTTACTCTATTCTTGTACGTAAATCTGGAATCAACTGGACTTTGACCTGCAGGGTGTCTGGACTCTCTCGGGTGACAAGCCTGGAGATCTCGGAGAGACTCGTAGTAGAGCCACAGCTCCTCCACATCCAGACAGGTCAGCTGATCTGATCAGAATGTCTCCTGGACGCCTCGCCTCCCACATGTAGGAAACCCCGGGAAGGAGACCCGGGACACACTGGAGACTCTCAGCAGGAGAGAGGAACATCTGGAACTTCCTGTTAAAGCACGACCCAGGATGAAATGGGAGACGAAGAAAAGGACAAATATTATTTTTAAACAAACAAAAGGCAGGAACTAAATCAACTGAGGGGCGAGAAAGGCCCCCCACTGTGATATATTCATTGAAGTATCAACAGCGACAAAATAGAACCTGCTGTGAATGTTTTGCTCTATTTGGATCTTAATTGTTGAATCGCTGACGCGTCTGAACCTCGAAGTCTTCTCTGGCTCGGTGAAAAATGAACGTCCTGCTTCTGTTCTGGACCTTAAACAACATCAGACGCAATAAAAACCCACTTTTCAAATGAACGCAATGAAATTGTTGAAGACCCGAAGGAGACGTGGGATCAACATCTGCAGATGCTATTAATAGTTGCACGGAAGATTTACCATCTCTCTCCCCGTCGACTGAAGCTACACCTCTTTTTCTATCGTTCAGCTCCGTTCATGACTCGACACCTTCAGGCCTGATTTATCTGCCAGTCTGGCTGTGCGAGGAAGTTAAGGCTGGTGTTATGCTAAGTAATAGTTTGGAAAGATTCCCTGCAGCAATCGGCCGTGGAGAAAAAGGATGAGAGAAGATGTGGAAGCAAAAATGAACCAGAGTCGCAGCTTCGACCAAATGAGGTGAAACGGTTGGTGAACTGAAGATCGTGGTTTAAATTTCTAAACTGATAGAATCTTGGTAAGAAAGGGAACAAGCTGCCATAACATTATGACCACTGTATTGTGTTGCTCCACTCATTCCAGAGACAGATTCTCCTGCAAAAGCAGGAATGATTATGAATTAATCGGCTCCAGATTCTTTATATTTGTTTTGAGAATATTAAGATATAAAAAATATAAACGATGAAATGTTGGCCGACTTATTAACCCTCACAAGCTGATAGACTTGTACACAGGTTAGATTTAGGGAAATATTTAATTATATAGAGTTTTACACTATTGCAACAGTTTATTTTGTGTCTAAACAAGAACAAAACAAAACTCTGCAGCCAGAATTCTGAGCTGCTCTAGTAGAAGAACTCACATTTCTCCTTCAAACTCTTCACTAGTTTCTTTCAGGATCATTTTAAAATTCTGGTTCTTACTTTCATATCTATTCATGGTCAGACCTTCCATCAGTGATCTGATCCAGACTTACACCCCAGTTCGGGCTCTGAGGTCTGTGGATCAGAATCTACTGATGGTTCCTGAACTTCCGGACCAGAGGAGAGAAATCCTTCTGATTGTAATGAAATATGATATGACAGCTTTGAAAATAACATAACTTTAACTTTGATATTGTTTGTAAATAACATAACTTTAACTTTCTTTTTGTTTTTAAATAACATAACTTTAACTTTGTTTTTGTTTGTAAATAACAGAACTTTAACTTTCTTTTTGTTTGTAAATAACAGAACTTTAACTTTGTTTAGCTGTGCTAAAGGGAATGTCAACAAAACAGTCAGATAAAGTCAAACTTTAAGCGTTCTGACAACTTCGTTCACTCCCATGGTAACGATGTTCAAATGATGGTTAAAAGGCTTCAAACAGCAGCGCGTGAGACTGGTGTTGTGAGCAGACAAATGCTGAGTGAGCAGAGAAGTTGAGCATGTGTATGATACGTGTATGACAACCAAGACACACTCGCTTAAACTGGTGGCAGTAATCTTACTCCACAGACGTCCGCCATGATGTGACGTGTGTCGTTGATCCCACCCTGTGATGATGCAATGACGTAATCCCGCCCACGCTGTGTCGAGGCAGAGTCATGAAAGTGTTTGTAAACAAGTCACCCACCAGGTAATATATATACGTCGTTTTTTTGAGAAATTTAAAAGCTTTGAAGTGCGCCTTGTAGGGCGAAAAATACGGTACATTGAGATGCAACTGAAAGACAAACAACACAGTGATCTTGTTGTAGATCACTCTTGGTATTCTCCATATTTTCTTAGTTCTTTTTTTCAAATTCACCCTAAAAACTGTCATTTGTCATGTCACGTCTACGAGAGAAAACCTTTTTCAATTTAAATGTAAATATGAAAGAAGATGTCGAAAACATCAAAATAAACGCTGTACGTGAGGTAAAATAATATGTTTCTCTACAAACGTTACCGTTAACTTCTTCACTATCTCCTGAATCCTTCTTTCCTTGCGTCGGTTCTGGAGTCGCACGGATACAGAACGGCCGGACGGACGAGTGACTATCGGATAGAGATTCTCTTCCCAGCCTGGAGGAGGAGAAGTAGCCATTAGTCAGGGAAGTAATCTAATCAATATTGTGCACAACAGTGCTGACAAGCGCGACGCATCGCTGAGCTCAATTATTCTTCGTCATGTTCTCATTGAGGGAGAAAACATTGGCTCAAAGCTCGTCCCGTCCTGCAGGAGGGATCGTGGAGCTGCTGAGCCTCGGAATCTCTCCAGGCCACGGACCTGGACTGACTCTTAATGTGGAGGATTCTAAATGTTGGTGGAGGCAGCTGTATATCATCCACGCTCCTCTGTTTCCCCCGCGGTGCTGCCGGATGCTGATAGTCTTTCCGAGCGATAGCTGCGAGTTCACCTGAGGTCGCCGCTTCACACCTGATCACCCTGTGTAGCCACAGGGCTGCTGAAGATTAGCTGCTGAAGTTGTGGGCGAGATATCGACGCCTGCGAGAACTTGTGTCGACACTCGCAGACGTTTAGCCAGATTTCTTGAACACTGAAGTCATGTTTTTGTCCTTAACTTCTGTCTCTCTGGTTGGACTGAGAACAGTTGCTGTAATTAAACCTCCTGATCCAACGGGTTCTGACGAGCTCTACGGCTGTGATTATCTCCATGACAACCATCAAACTGAAGCATCTCAGTCTGGTTTGAGGAAAACACCACAGCACAGACCGAGTACTAGTTAGTAACGACCTGTAAGTGATCAGTGGTTCTTGTTCTTCTGGACCTCAGAGCTGCTGCTGACACTGTTGACATCACGTTCTTCTACACACACTAGAAAACCAACTGCTCTAACCTGGTTTAATCTTAGCAATCAGACGGAAACATTATGTCTCATCGACACACACTAAGGTCAGCTATGGTGTCCCACAAGGTTCTGTTCTTGGTCCTATTTACAGTCTATATCTTCCACTAGACTTGATCAGAAGACAATCTATAAACGTTACTGTTATGATGATGACACTCTGTGACACTGTGTTTGTCAATGAAGCAGATGAAAGAAATCAGCTACACAACTACAGTCCTGTATCACACTTATCAACAGCTACACAACTACAGTCATGTATCACACATATTAACAGTTACACAACAACAGTCCTGTATAACACATATCAACAGCTACACAACTACAGTCCTGTATTACACATATCAACAGCTACACAACTACAGTTCTGTATTACACATATCAACAGCTACACAACTACAGTCCTGTATCACACATATCAACAGCTACACAACTACAGTCCTGTATTACACATATCAACAGCTACGCAACTACAGTCCTGTATCACACATATCAACAGCTACACAACTACAGTCCTGTATCACACATATCAACAGCTACACAACTACAGTCCTGTATTACACATATCAACAGCTACACAACTACAGTTCTGTATTACACATATCAACAGCTACACAACTACAGTCCTGTATCACACATATCAACAGCTACACAACTACAGTCCTGTATCACACATATCAACAGCTACACAACTACAGTCCTGTATAACACATATCAACAGCTACACAACTACAGTCCTGTATCACACTTATCAACAGCTACACAACTACAGTCATGTATCACACATATTAACAGCTACACAACTACAGTCCTGTATAACACATATCAACAGCTACACAACTACAGTCCGGTATAACACATATCAACAGCTACACAACTACAGTCCTGTATCACACATATCAACAGCTACACAACTACCCTCCTGTATCACACATATCAACAGCTACACAACTACAGTCCTTTATAACACATATCAACAGCTACACAACTACAGTCCTGTATCACACATATCAACAGCTACACAACTACACTCCTGTATTACACATATCAATAGCTACACAACTACAGTCCTGTGTCACACTTATCAACAGCTACACAACTACAGTCATGTATCACACATATTAACAGCTACACAACTACAGTCCTGTATAACACATATCAACAGCTACACAACTACAGTCCGGTATAAAACATATCAACAGCTACACAACTACAGTCCTGTATCACACATATCAACAGCTACACAACTACCCTCCTGTATCACACATATCAACAGCTACACAACTACACTCCTGTATTACACATATCAATAGCTACACAACTACAGTCCTGTATCACACTTATCAACAGCTACACAACTACAGTCCTGTATCACACTTAGCAACAGCTACACAACTACAGTCATGTATCACACATATTAACAGCTACACAACTACAGTCATGTATCACACTTAGCAACAGCTACACAACTACAGTCATGTATCACACATATTAACAGCTACACAACTACAGTCATGTATCACACATATTAACAGCTACACAACTACAGTCATGTATCACACTTAGCAACAGCTACACAACTACAGTCATGTATCACACATATTAACAGCTACACAACTACAGTCCTGTATAACACATATCAACAGCTACACAACTACAGTCCTGTATCACACATATCAACAGCTACACAACTACCCTCCTGTATCACACATATCAACAGCTGCACAACTACAGTCCTGTATAACACATATCAACAGCTACACAACTACAGTCCTGTATCACACATATCAACAGCTACACAACTACACTCCTGTATTACACATATCAATAGCTACACAACTACAGTCCTGTATCACACTTATCAACAGCTACACAACTACAGTCATGTATCACACATATTAACAGCTACACAACTACAGTCCTGTATAACACATATCAACAGCTACACAACTACAGTCCTGTATAACACATATCAAAAGCTACACAACTACAGTCCTGTATCACACATATCAACAGCTAATCAACTACAGTCCTGTATCACACATATCAACAGCTACACAACTACAGTCATGTATCACACATATTAACAGCTACACAACTACAGTCATGTATCACACTTAGCAACAGCTACACAACTACAGTCATGTATCACACATATTAACAGCTACACAACTACAGTCCTGTATAACACATATCAACAGCTACACAACTACAGTCCTGTATCACACATATCAACAGCTATAGTCCAACTACAGTCCTGTATCACACAAATCAACAGCTACACAACTACAGTCCTGTATAACACATATCAACAGCTACACAACTACAGTCCTGTATCACACATATCAACAGCTACACAACTACACTCCTGTGTAGGCAGCGCACTGTGAACGCCGAAGGCAGCGCACTGTGAACGCTGAAGGCAGTGCACTGTGAATGCTGAAGGCAGTGCACTGTGAATGCTGAAGGCAGCGCACTGTGAATGCTGAAGGCAGCGCACTGTGAATGCTGAAGGCAGCGCACTGTGAAAGCTGAAGGCAGCGCACTGTGAATGCTGAAGGCAGCGCACTGTGAATGCTGAAGGCAGCGCACTGTGAATAGTGAAGGCAGCGCACTGTGAAAGCTGAAGGCAGCGCACTGTGAACGCTGAAGGCAGTGCACTGTGAATGCTGAAGGCAGTGCACTGTGAATGCTGAAGGCAGCGCACTGTGAATGCTGAAGGCAGCGCACTGTGAATGCTGAAGGCAGTGCACTGTGAATGCTGAAGGCAGCGCACTGTGAATGCTGAAGGCAGTGCACTGTGAATGCTGAAGGCAGCGCACTGTGAATGCTGAAGGCAGTGCACTGTGAATGCTGAAGGCAGCGCACTGTGAACGCCGAAGGCAGCGCACTGTGAACGCTGAAGGCAGTGCACTGTGAATGCTGAAGGCAGTGCACTGTGAATGCTGAAGGCAGCGCACTGTAGGTGAAGGCAGCGCACTGTGAACGCTGAAGGCAGTGCACTGTGAATGCTGAAGGCAGCGCACTGTGAATGCTGAAGGCAGCGCACTGTGAATGCTGAAGGCAGCGCACTGTGAATGCTGAAGGCAGCGCACTGTGAACGCTGAAGGCAGCAGACTATTATAATCCACGTTTGCACTTCTACTACTTCAACAACTTCTTCTACTAATACTACTAAATCTACTACTAGTTTTACTACTTATATTTACTACTTATACGTCTTATTGTACTAACAATACTTTTACAACCAATTGTAGTTCTACTTCTACTTCCACTAATACTTATTCTTCTCCTCCCTCTCTCACTACTTCTTCTACTTATACTACAATTTCTACTACTTTTTTCTTCTTCTCTTTCTTCTCCTCCTTTGTATTCTTTTTTTTCACATTTTTTTCAGTTTATTTCAACGTTTTCACATCAGGATTTTTCCTTCATGACATCATTTCAGTTGTTTCCACACATTTTTAACTTGAATACTAATTCAGTACTTTCAAGCATGTCAGTTTACTTTACTGTACTTTACATTCAGCATTCACACTGCATTTCCTTCTGGAGATGCACGTTTTTCCAGTTGAACTTGATAGTCTTTCTCTTCTCCAGTAGAGCGTCATTAAAACCGTGAAGTGTCTTCAGACACGTTTATGACGTGAAGTGTATTTGAAACTGAACGTTGGAGGTATTCCTGGAAGTTTTGAGGTGAATCCTGAGGACAGTGAAGCTAACGACCGACGAGGGTCTGAGACGACAGGAAGCTTCTCGTCACATGGAGGTCGTCGGCTTGATCCAGATTAGAAAAGATGGTCTGCAGGAGAGAACGAGAACTTCCAGGGTCGGATTTATGGAAAAGAGTCAAAGAGTGGAACTGAGTCAACTTGAGTCAACTTGAGTTAACTCGAGTTAACTTGAGTTAATAGCTGGTTAATAGTTAGAGAATAATCTTGTGTATTTGGTTGGTAACACTTTAGAATGAGGTTATATATATATATAACCACGTGTTAACCTTTATAAAGTACTAACTCACACCTGGTTCATTGTGACTATAATAACATGATATTAACACCTTTATTACTGATTATTAACAGAAAATAAAGAATTAATTAAACTTCAAACTAACGTCTGTGTATTTACCTTCTTAGGTAGTACCTTTTTAGTACCACGAGAGAAATGATTCACTGTTAATAATATTGTCTCTTTTGAAGAGAAAGACAAGAAATATAGACGAGTATTAATGAAATCATAATTACTCAAGAAAAAAGTATTTGTACTTGTACTAGTTCCCTATTCTAAAATATTGAGTATTGAGTATTGAGTACACAATAGATGAACAGAGACGTGAACACAGGAGGAAACACAACTATTGTAGGACTGAAGGTCACGTGAATGTTGTGTTTTCTATTCTTGGAGATTCTATTAAATCATTTCTATTGTTGACTTTTCCTCGAAAAACACTCAATATTATGAGACTTTTGACCTTGATTTTCCTTTCCTGGTGAATGACTTTTGGAAGAAGATATAATTAGAACTGATTCGAATCTTTTCTCTGTTATAGGATTAGATTGATTGTTAGTCTTCTCTCCTCTTTTCTCTCACTGTATCTTCCTTCTCTCCTCTTTTCTCTCACTGTATCTTCCTTCTCTCCTCTTTTCTCTCACTGTATCTTCCTTCTCTCCTCTTTTCTCTCACTGTATCTTCCTTCTCTCCTCTTTTCTCTCACTGTATCTTCCTTCTCTCCTCTTTTCTCTCACTGTATCCTCCCTCACTCTTCTCTCCTCTTTTCTCTCACTGTATCCTCCTTCTCTCTCTCTTTTCTCTCACTGTATCCTCCCTCACTCTTCTCTCCTCTTTTCTCTCACTGTATCCTCCCTCACTCTCTCTCCTCTTTTCTCTCACTGTATCCTCCCCCTTCTCTCTCTCTTTTCTCTCACTGTATCCTCCCTCACTCTTCTCTCCTCTTTTCTCTCACTGTATCCTCCTCCTTCTCTCCTCTTTTCTCTCACTGTATCCTCCCTTCTCTCCTCTTTTCTCTCACTGTATCCTCCCTCACTCTTCACTCCTCTTTTCTCTCACTGTATCTTCCTTCTCTCCTCTTTTCTCTCACTGTATCCTCCCTCACTCTTCTCTCCTCTTTTCTCTCACTGTATCCTCCCTCCTCTTCTCTCCTCTTTTCTCTCACTGTATCCTCCCTTCTCTCCTCTTTTCTCTCACTGTATCCTCCCTCACTCTTCTCTCCTCTTTTCTCTCACTGTATCCTCCCTCACTCTCTCTCCTCTTTTCTCTCACTGTATCCTCCCTCACTCTTCTCTCCTCTTTTCTCTCACTGTATCCTCTCCTTCTCTCCTCTTTTCTCTCACTGTATCCTCCCCTCACTCTTCTCTCCTCTTTTCTCTCACTGTATCCTCCCTCACTCTTCTCTCTCTCTTTTCTCTCACTGTATCCTCCCTCACTCTTCTCTCCTCTTTTCTCTCACTGTATCCTCCCTCACTCTTCTCTCCTCTTTTCTCTCACTGTATCCTCCCTCACTCTTCTCTCCTCTTTTCTCTCACTGTATCCTCCCTCACTCTTCTCTCCTCTTTTCTCTCACTGTATCCTCCCTCACTCTTCTCTCTCTTCTTTTCTCTCACTGTATCCTCCCTCACTCTTCTCTCTTCTTTTCTCTCACTGTATCCTCCCTCACTCTTCTCTCCTCTTTTCTCTCACTGTATCCTTCTTTCTCTCACTTATCCTCCTCACTCTCTCTCTTTTCTCTCACTGTATCCTCCCTCACTCTTCTCTCCTCTTTTCTCTCACTGTATCCTCCCTCACTCTTCTCTCTTCTTTTCTCTCACTGTATCCTCCCTCACTCTTCTCTCTTCTTTTCTCCCACTGTATCCTCCCTCACTCTTCTTTTCTCTCACTGTATCCTCGCTCACTCTTCTCTCTTCTTTTCTCTGATGTTTTGCTTGGTTTTTGTTTTCTCATCATCCACACATTTTTAATACAGAGTTTAAATATTCAAAAGAATAAATTAAAACAGTCCAACAACCTGTCAATCAAAAAAACAATTCATGAGTTAAATTCAACCATGAAACAGGCTCAGAGAAGAAGGTTAGAAGAACTTTCTTCAACAAGACTCAACATATAAATGCTATTTCTGAGCACCTTGTGTGGGGAGTACAGGGCTGGAGGCTGCAGGTCCTGCGAGGACGTCTGGGCGTCATATGGTGAGTCAACGTGGTCAGAAAAGCTTCTGCACATCAACATCTTATCATTTCATCGAGCGAGACGAGGTAGAAATCATTCATCACTAATCAATAAATGTTCAAAGAGAAAACAGAACAACTCGATCTGTTCTCCGAGGACTATTTGCCGTCACCGTCGACCTTCAGGGGTCACGATGATGAGGTCATCGCTGTCACGTGACACGTGACTGACAGATTAAATGTTTGACGTCGTTTAATCAAACAAAGAGCAGCAGATGTTTGAGACGTTCTGAGGTTCAGTCGCATCTTTGGTAGCGTTGTGTTGTCAACACAACATGTCTACAAGTGTTGTGTTGTGTTGATGATCAGGACTTACACACACGTCGACTGTCAGATCGAATTCTTCACTAAAAGCATCTTCAGCTGCTGATGACTCACTGCTTCAGTATCAAACCATTTGAATTACAAGCTACGAGTTGAACCTTCACTGAACCTGTTTCACTCACAAGTATTTAGCATTAGCACGTTAGCATTTCTGAGTCATTTCTATGGAAATTTATCATCAGAATATTGAATTTAACTATTCTAATGTTTATCATTTAGATTCTTAAGTTCATTTTTTTTTTTTTTCGTTTAATAGTTACAGTATAACCTTTTTTTTATACATACAGTTTGATATTGTAATTTCAATGATTTAAAATATATATTTTTAAAATTTGTTACAATCATTTGACTGATCATCGTATATTCGACTAAAAGTTTGATCCAGTAGCTCGGTGCTCTAACATTAAAGGAAGGGTAGGTGCGACTGAAGGAACGATCAAGATACGCTTACTTGAGAAAGTCAGGAAGACTGAAGTTACTTTATTACTGCTTCATAAATGTAACATTAAAGGAAGGGTAGGTGCGACTGAAGGAACGATCAAGATACGTTTACTTGAGAAAGTCAGAAGACTGAAGTTACTTTATTACTGCTTCATAAATGTAACATTAAAGGAAGGGTAGGTGCAACTAAAGGAACGATCAAGATATGTTTACTTGAGAAAGTCAGAAGACTGAAGTTACTTTATTACTGCTTCATAAATGTAACATTAAAGGAAGGGTAGGTGCGACTGAAGGAACGATCAAGATACGTTTACTTGAGAAAGTAGGAAGACTGAAGTTACTTTTATTGTTTTGATTGTCTAAGCGCTTTGTGACCCTGGTCTCGAAAAGCGCTATATAAATAAATGTTACTTACTTACTTACTTTATTACTGCTTCATAAATGTAACATTAAAGGAAGGGTAGGTGCAACTAAAGGAACAATCAAGATACGTTTACTTGAGAAAGTCAAAAGACTGTAGTTACTTTATTACTGCTTCATAAATGTAACATTAAAGGAAGGGTAGGTGCAACTAAAGGAACGATCAAGATACGTTTACTTGAGAAAGTCAGAAGACTGAAGTTACTTTATTACTGCTTCATAAATGTAACATTAAAGGAAGGGTAGGTGCAAATAAAGGAACGATCAAGATACGCTTACTTGAGAAAGTCAGAAGACTGAAGTTACTTTATTACTGCTTCATAAATGTAACATTAAAGGAAGGGTAGGTGCAACTAAAGGAACGATCAAGATATGTTTACTTGAGAAAGTCAGAAGACTGAAGTTACTTTATTACTGCTTCATAAATGTAACATTAAAGGAAGGGTAGGTGCAACTAAAGGAACAATCAAGATATGTTTACTTGAGAAAGTCAGAAGACTGAAGTTACTTTATTACTGCTTCATAAATGTAACATTAAAGGAAGGGTAGGTGCGACTGAAGGAACGATCAAGATACGTTTACTTGAGAAAGTCAGAAGACTGAAGTTACTTTATTACTGCTTCATAAATGTAACATTAAAGGAAGGGTAGGTGCAACTAAAGGAACAATCAAGATATGTTTACTTGAGAAAGTCAGAAGACTGAAGTTACTTTATTACTGCTTCATAAATGTAACATTAAAGGAAGGGTAGGTGCAAATAAAGGAACGATCAAGATACGCTTACTTGAGAAAGTCAGAAGACTGAAGTTACTTTATTACTGCTTCATAAATGTAACATTAAAGGAAGGGTAGGTGCGACTGAAGGAACGATCAAGATACGTTTACTTGAGAAAGTCAGAAGACTGAAGTTACTTTATTACTGCTTCATAAATGTAACATTAAAGGAAGGGTAGGTGCAACTAAAGGAACGATCAAGATACGTTTACTTGAGAAAGTCAGAAGACTGAAGTTACTTTATTACTGCTTCATAAATGTAACATTAAAGGAAGGGTAGGTGCGACTGAAGGAACGATCAAGATACGTTTACTTGAGAAAGTAGGAAGACTGAAGTTACTTTATTACTGCTTCATAAATGTAACATTAAAGGAAGGGTAGGTGCGACTAAAGGAACGATCGAGATACGTTTACTTGAGAAAGTAGGAAGACTGAAGTTACTTTATTACTGCTTCATAAATGTAACATTAAAGGAAGGGTAGGTGCGACTGAAGGAACGATCAAGATACGTTTGCTTGAGAAATTCAAAAGACTGAAGTTACTTTATTACTGCTTCATGAATGTAACATTAAAGGAAGGGTAGGTGTGACTAAAGGGGTTTTAAACACAGCAGCCAGACATGAAGTCTAAAGGTGAATTCTAAAATCAAGTTCTAAGGCAACAACAATTGTGTTGTTAATATCATTTTAAAAGTGAGTCTTTGATGATCTTTCTTCAGTTGCTCAAGAGTCTTTCTTAAGAGAGTCAAGATGGAGAAACATCACGTCTGTCACTCGTCACACGTCAAGTCTTCTCTGTGTTATCTGAGTCCAACACATGCTTCTACCACTGATCTGCTCATGAGGCGACGACCTCCGTCCATCATCGCTCGACCGGCGTCTCTGCTGACATGTGCACACGGTGGCGGCTGGTGAACAATGCTCTAGGTTCCTGTACATTTCTATATACCATATAAATAACTTAAAACATTTTCAGAGCAGGAATGGAACTTCACAAAAGCTAAAATCAAAGTGACTTGAGATGTTTCTTGAAGGAGTCAGTAGATCATCAAACATAGATGTTTCTTTAAAAGGCGGTAGATCACAAACCAATTTTTGACATGAGTCAGTAGATCATCAAACACAGATGTTTCTTGGAGGAGTCAGTAGATCATCAAACACAGATGTTTCTTGAAGGAGTCAGTAGATCATCAAACACAGATGTTTCTTGAAGGAGTCAGTAGATCATCAAACACAGATGTTTCTTGAAGGAGTCAGTAGATCATCAAACACTGATGTTTCTTGAAGGAGTCAGTAGATCATCAAACACAGATGTTTCTTGAAGGAGTCAGTAGATCATCAAACACAGATGTTTCTTGAAGGAGCCAGTAGATCATCAAACACAGATGTTTCTTGAAGGAGTCAGTAGATCATCAAACACAGAGATGTTTCTTGAAGGAGTCAGTAGATCATCAAACACAGATGTTTCTTGAAGGAGTCAGTAGATCATCAAACACAGATGTTTCTTGAAGGAGTCAGTAGATCATCAAACACAGATGTTTCTTGAAGGAGTCAGTAGATCATCAAACACAGATGTTTCTTGAAGGAGTCAGTAGATCATCAAACACAGAGATGGTTCCAAAGCTTAGGAGCAACAGTCTGGAAGGATTTCTCTCCTCTGGTCCGGAAGTTCTGTAGATTCTGATCCACAGACCTCAGAGCCCGAGCTGGGGTGTAAGTCTGGATCAGATCACTGATGGAAGGTCTGACCATGAATAGATCTGAAAGTAAGAACCAGAATTATAAAATGATCCTGAAAGAAACTGGCAGCCAGTGAAGAGTTTGAAGGAGAAATGTGAGTTCTTCTACTATACATACATACATACATACATACATACATACATACATACATACATACATACATACATACATACATACATACATACATACATACATACATACATACATACATACATACATACATACATACATACATACATACATACATACATACATACATACATACATACATACATACATATGTATGAGTTATATACAAACATACGTACAGATCATACATACATACATACATACATACATACATATGTATGAGTTATATACAAACATATGTACAGATATACATACATACATACATACATAAACATGTATGAGTTATATACAAACATACGTACATATATACATACATATATAAACATGTATGAGTTATATACAAACATACATACATACATACATACATAAACATGTATGAGTTATATACAAACATACATACATACATACATAAACATGTATGAGTTATATACATACATACATACATAAACATGTATGAGTTATATACATACATAGATACATAAACATGTATGAGTTATATACATACATACATACATAAACATGTATGAGTTATATACATACATACATACATAAACATGTATGAGTTATATACATACATACATACATAAACATGTATGAGTTATATACAAACATACGTACATACATACATACATACATACATACATACATACATAAACATGTATGAGTTATATACATACATACATAGATACATAAACATGTATGAGTTATATACATAGATACATAAACATGTATGAGTTATATACATACATACATAGATACATACATAGATACATACATAAACATGTATGAGTTATATACATACATAAACATGTATGAGTTATATACATACATAAACATGTATGAGTTATATACATACATAAACATGTATGAGTTATATACATACATACATAGATACATAAACATGTATGAGTTATAAACATACATACATAAACATGTATGAGTTATATACATACATACATACATACATACATAGATACATAAACATGTATGAGTTATATACATACATATATACATACATACATACATACATAGATACATAAACATGCTCCTCAGAAATCGACCTCCAGATAGATAGAACATTATTAAAACCTCACGAGGTCTCCTTCGGGAAATTGTTGAGAGATTTATATATTGACGATATAACGTGTGACGACAGAAACCAAGATTAGAATCAGAAAGTAAATCATTGCAAATATATTGGATCGGCACTAGATGGTAGTGATGTGTTGATGAAGCTTCATGAAACAGTGTCATTATCTTCAGAGTCCACTAGATGGTAGTGATGTGTTGATGAAGCTTCATGAAACAGTGTCATTATCTTCAGAGTCCACTAGATGGTAGTGATGTGTTGATGAAGCTTCATGAAACAGTGTCATTATCTTCAGAGTCCACTAGATGGTAGTGATGTGTTGATGAAGCTTCATGAAACACTGTCATTATCTTCAGAGTCCACTAGATGGTAGTGATGTGTTGATGAAGCTTCATGAAACAGTGTCATTATCTTCAGAGTCCACTAGATGGTAGTGATGTGTTGATGAAGCTTCATGAAACAGTGTCATTATCTTCAGAGTCCACTAGATGGTAGTGATGTGTTGATGAAGCTTCATGAAACAGTGTCATTATCTTCAGAGTCCACTAGATGGTAGTGATGTGTTGATGAAGCTTCATGAAACAGTGTCATTATCTACAGAGTCCACTAGATGGCGTCTCTGAACTATTTGTTTTGAACAAGTTTTCTAATGAAACATAATTTTTAAAGTGATGGCACCACCTACTGACCTCTGAACAACATGACACTGTTTCATGAAGCTTCACCGACACATCACTATTAAAAACGTTTGTAACCAAAGAATGATTGACGAAGAATCTAACATCGTTAATAACATGCTCCTATTGTTTGTTCATTTTCATTAAATCTAAAAATACTTATAACTACGTACTATAAATAAAAAGATACGACTGAACCTAAAATATTCATAATCCAAAAATAAAAACCTTGAACCGTCTTTTAATTGGACACTTGTCTCTCGATCTGAACGTTCCTTGTAATCCTGCGAGACTCTGTCTTCAGCCGAGAAAGTAACGACTCGTGGACGACAGTGACCGACGAGCAGCAGCTTTTTCTGGACCGAACCACGAGTCGATCCAATCTTTTGACTCACTTTCTTATCAGCGCATGTTAAGCCCGGACGAGCAGCCGCTGACGGACGCAGCCGAAGACGGATCTGAGTCTCAGGGAACTCTTAACGGCGCCGTAATTGTCCGACTTTATCTCCGGCGGCGTCGGAAGACGTTGCTTCATCAACAGGAGTCGCGGTCGATCGGACCAAGAGATCCCTGATGGATTCATCCTCGTGATGGATCCACACCAATGTGCTGATGGTCCAGGAAAAGCTGTGGAAGGTCGGCAGAAGCCTGGCGTGCGAGCGGGAAGTAAGGACCGCGGCGTGATGAATATTCACATTAACTCTGCGTTACTAGACTCCGTGGAACAGAGAATCGCGGGCGTGAGGTTCACTGAAGGGCCACCGGCTCCCGAACAATGGAGATGCCAGGAATCCATGTTAAGTCATGGTCAGGAGTGTCTGAGCCGCAGCATTAGTGACATGCTAACAGTCCGCGGGCCAAACAGCACGGCCCGTAAAATATTCATGTTGATGTATATGTGACTCCGTGAGTGTTTGCAGCTCCGGGCCATGTTTTTGGAAAATGCTCATTTTCCGGCCTGACAAACAAACCAATGGACGTCTTTGGAAAGAAAAGTTTGGACGTCGGCGCCGACGACACGCTCAGGGTTTGAGGAGCGACTTCAGCGAACGTGCGAGTGGGAAGAATAACGTCACGGCTGTGTTGTGTAGCAGAATACACACGGGTTTGTGTAGAAGTGAGTGACTGTGTGCGACCACTGGTCCATTACAGCAGACGAGGGAACAGCGTTGTTACTGCAGTACTGACATCTGCTCATCAAATATACTTTAAAAGTATTTACCTGAGGAAAAAAAATTCAGTAACCCTAATCTCGTCATTGCACAAGTACCTCAAACACAACACAAGATTTTTTTTATGAAACATATGATTTGATAACAGTTTTCAGACGTATTTTACTTGAATGTTGTCGTATAAAGTTGATTCATAAACACAATCAGGAAAACTTTTGCTCCGAGGTTTTCAAACACTGTCCAAATAAAGTCATGAATCGTGGAGCGTCATCGATCACAATAGTAACTAAATGTATAGGAAATATTCGATTTGTTTGGAAAGTATCTGATGTTTGGAAAGTATCTGACATATTGAAAGTATCTGACATATTGT
The DNA here is from genome assembly GCA_016630915.1 of Callionymus lyra. Classification (NCBI taxonomy): domain Eukaryota; kingdom Metazoa; phylum Chordata; class Actinopteri; order Syngnathiformes; family Callionymidae; genus Callionymus; species Callionymus lyra. Next base: position 33,759,858 of record JACEEU010000721.1, on the reverse strand, counting down.
AAGTATCTGATAAATGGAAAGTATCTGATGTACATAATGTGTCTAATGTATGAAAAGTATCTGATGTACATAAAGTGTCTAATGTATGGAAAGTATCTGATGTACATAAAGTGTCTAATGTATGGAAAGTATCTGATGTACAGAAAATATCAGATGTACAGAGTATTCGATGTACATTAAGCATCCGATGTATGGAAATAATCCGATGTATGGAAAGTATCTGATGTACAAAGTATCTGATGTATTGAAAGTATCCAATGTACGTAAATTATCTGACGGATGGAAAGTATCTGATGTACAAAGTATCTGATGTATGTAAAGTATCTGATGTACGTAAAGTATCCGATGTATGGAAAGTATCTGATGTACGTAAAGTATCTGATGTATGTAAAGTATCTGATGTACAGATCGATGTACGTAAAGTATCTGATGTATGTAAAGTATCTGATGTATGTAAAGTATCTGATGTATGTAAAGTATCTGATGTATGTAAAGTATCTGATGTATGTAAAGTATCTGATGTACGTAAAGTATCTGATGTATGGAAAGTATCTGATGTACAAAATGATCTGATGTACAAAGTATCTGATGTATGTAAAGTATCTGATGTACAAAGTATCTGATGTATGGGAAGTATCTGATGTATGGAAAGTATCTGATGTACATGTAAATTATCTGATGTACAAAATGATCTGATGTACAAAGTATCTGATGGACAAAGTATCTGATGTATGGAAAGTATCTGATGTACAAAATGATCTGATGTACAAAGTATCTGATGGACAAAGTATCTGATGTACCGAAAGTATCCAATGTTTATTTTGTTTTAGGGTTATTTTTGTGTTAAAAAGCCTCAGAGACTCTCTAACTCACTAAAGAGATCATTTAAATGCAATCGTAACAGGATGTGATGTCATCACGAGGCGACACTCACGACACATTCGGTAATTAAATTGTTGAAGACAAAGAAAGCTTCGGATCAACTGTAACTAAAACCTCGTCGTGAGACGATATGTTGATGCTGCGCGAGCGACACAGTCGTCCTGAGGCTCGACCGGGTTTACATCCTGTGTTTGTCACGAGAAGAAACATCAATATCACTGTCATCACTGTAAACATCAACTAGTATCAACTCTGGTGTCATTAAACATCAACTAGTATCAACTCTGGTGTCATTAAACATCAACTAGTATCAACTCTGGTGTCATTAAACATCAACTAGTATCAACTCTGGTGTCATTAAACATCAACTAGTATCAACTCTGGTGTCATTAAACATCAACTAGTATCAACTCTGGTGTCATTAAACATCAACTAGTATCAACTCTGGTGTCATTAAACATCAACTAGTATCAACTCTGGTGTCATTAAACATCAACTAGTATCAACTCTGGTGTCATTAAACATCAACTAGTATCAACTCTAGTGTCATTAAACATCAACTAGTATCAACTCTGGTGTCATTAAACATCAACTAGTATCGACTCTGGTGTCATTAAACATCAACTAGTATCAACTCTGGTGTCATTAAACATCAACTAGTATCAACTCTGGTGTCATTAAACATCAACTAGTATCAACTCTGGTGTCATTAAACATCAACTAGTATCAACTCTGGTGTCATTAAACATCAACTAGTATCAACTCTGGTGTCATTAAACATCAACTAGTATCAACTCTGGTGTCATTAAATATCAACTAGTATCAACTCTGGTGTCATTAAACATCAACTAGTATCAACTCTGGTGTCATTAAATATCAACTAGTATCAACTCTGGTGTCATTAAACATCAACTAGTATCAACTCTGGTGTCATTAAACATCAACTAGTATCAACTCTGGTGTCATTAAACATCAACTAGTATCAACTCTGGTGTCATTAAACATCAACTAGTATCAACTCTGGTTTCATTAAACATCAACTAGTATCAACTCTGGTGTCATTAAACATCAACTAGTATCAACTCTGGTTTCATTAAACA